>MU204249.1:15384-105384 GCA_017309775.1 Paedocypris sp. Pulau Singkep
AAAAAAAAAAAAAGTTTGAAAAAGCCAAGATGTCCACAACTCTGTTGTTTAAAAATGGAAATACAAAATTACATCTGGTTTTTTGCTTAGTCAATACTTCCTGTGACCTACAGAGGCCAAACTACAGACCGTCTTCCTTTAAAATGATAGTCATCTCTACATATACAGACATATCAGTGCGATCAGTCGACTGTATTCCGAGATGCCCTGCAGCAGACGGATTGATATTCCCAAGCTTCTGTCTGAGAGGAATGACTTTCCTCAGCATAAACGAAAACGGCAAGTTATAAGCACCAAGTGATGTCTTTATAATTTCCCAATGATATAGTTATGCCATCTATAGCTGCAGATTTTGTAATTTCTGCTCCCACACACCATCAATCTTTTGTTATTTGGGGTGGCACAATGGCATAATAGGTTCAAGATCCGGTCTGAGCCGTTCCGTGTGGAGTTTCCAGTTCCAGTGCCCAGTTTCCTCTGGGTCTCCAGTTCTTCCCACAATCCAAATTCATGCAAGAGAACTAGGGTACATTTTCAACTAATAGGTGTGAGTGAGAGTGTAAATGTATGTCCTGCTGTGATTGGTTGTCCGCCAACCTAAGGTGTGTGCTTGGCTTCAGTCCAAGAGTTTCTGTGATTGGCTCCTTGTAACCCAGACAAGAATAAGAAAGTAAATGGATCTGTAATTGGTAGAAAAAGACTGTAATAAATGATAATGGGAGCAATTTCATCTTATAATGCCCACTTTTCTTGTTATACTTTTCAAACCATTCCTTTCCAAGCTTTTTTTATTTACCATACATTTCCCAAGAGTTTTTATATTACAGTGGTACCTCCACTTACAAATGATTCTGTTAACAAAATTTCCCTTTACAAAGTGCGTTGTCAAAAAATTATTGTCTCATTTTTTACAAAATTATTTTACTATACGATAGGCCAAATGTTGTGACGACAATAAATGGCAAGCAAGTTTTTTTCTTAACACTAATATGCAGGGAGATCTTTTGATTAAAAGCATGCAAGACTCGCTGATTTATTTTTTTTTCCAAGCACGTCAGTAAACAAAGCAAAAAACACTTTTACAGAAGTAACACGGTTACAGAGAGCTTTCTTCCGGAACCGCTGACACATCACGCAAGACGAGCTGACGTCACTTTGAAGAATTAAAGAGTTCGAGTTCAACCAACCATCGTGTTATTATGCAATTACAACATCACAGAGAGAAAACGTTCAGAACAGTGTCTATGTCGCTTCATTATG
Organism: Paedocypris sp. Pulau Singkep; assembly: GCA_017309775.1. Lineage (NCBI taxonomy): Eukaryota > Metazoa > Chordata > Actinopteri > Cypriniformes > Paedocypris > Paedocypris sp. Pulau Singkep. The sequence continues at coordinate 16,645 of MU204249.1, forward strand.
TTTACACACAAAAGTACAACTGAAGTGAGACACTCGGCTAACATCCTGGTGATGTCAGGGTCCGACTACATTATCACGAGATTATCGCCACATTCAAGAAGGCAGATTTAACATGTTTTTTATTACAGTTATTACAATATTTTATCATTTTATAAGAACTTTTTTATTTTTTAAATCGGGACTGATTATCAGATTTACATGCAAATTATTGTCAGCAAAGAAATGATCGCATTTACATGCAAACTGCTGTCGTTTTTTTTTAGTAAAGAGGTATGACTGTATTTTATTTTTTATTTATTAAGAAAGAGGTAATATATGGTGATAGAAATATCAAAATCAAACTCCAAATTGACCATCTAGATTAGTCAATGTTGTGCTTGCTGCTCTCATTTCTACCTCCTCTACTTTTTGGCCTTTCTTCATCTTTTTTTTTTAGCAATTCTGTCTATGGAGACAAATTCTAGTGTTGGCAACAGCAGGTGATGGGTTCAACTCCCAAAGAACGAAGAAAGTTTGATTTAAAACGCTGGGAAACTATTCAAGTCTCTTAAAAGTGTCTGATAACTGCCCAGTAGTCTAGTAGTTGGAGAGTTGGACAAGTAGGTTTCAGGTTCGAATCCCTGATATCTGGGATACCTGGACCATTTTCCCACTTTTATTTCTTTATAAAACATCTACTAAATAACGGCAAAGTAAAGAAAAATCAAGTTGAAAAACTTTCTAACATTATTTGCTTGGTTCAGCATGACTGTGATTGGTTGGCTGATGATTTGTCAGCATCTTTCAACTCTCTAAATCACTTCTGTTGCCTCCTGTTTGCTTTCCTCTTACTTGCTTCTCAATGATTTTGCTCCAAAGCGTTCTCTAGAATATTTATATTCTATATGTTTCCTGCTCATCACACGGTGTCAGACAACGGTTTGTTCTTTTTTTGCCGGCCACGGGTGAGTTTGTACAAAACCATCTGAATCATTTATGGACTCAAACCCACCCACACAAATTGCATAAATGCATGGAGTGACAAATACTGTCTTGAGAACCTGCAAAAATGAACCATGCATCATGGGAGTTTAAAAATGGCCATTTGTGTAGCTACGACATATCAAATCAAGGATTTTTTCGTGAGAATCCAGACAATTGCTTTTGTATTTTAAGACAAAAACATTGGCTTTTCATTGTGTATTAATGTCCAAACTGTCAGTGTGCGGTTTTTAATCTGTAGACACAAGCTTTGGATCACAGGCACGTATTTAATTACTATTATTATGTGATTAACATTTACATCTTTTTTATGCAGATGTTCAAATATGCATTTCGGGTTTTTGCAAAACATCCAGCATTCTGGCTCGGTTTCTGTCTGATTTGGCACAAGCTGGTGCAAAACTAATTCCGTTTGTCATAGATTATGCAGTTATGCAATCTTTTTGGATGAATGAATAATTTAAATTAACAAATATGTGAATTTAAAACAGTACAGGGATTGGCCCCTATTATACTGTATATGTCAGAGTTTAAAAGGAGTTTCCGTACAACAATACCTACAACAAACTACCATGATGAACAAACAAATGGAGCTAGAACTCAAATGAGAAGACACAGAAGCAAAACTAAGACTAGGACTAGGATTAAAACTAAAATCTTGCACAACTATAACAACAAGCCAGGAAAAAGTGGACTTTAAATAATCAAACAAACAATGACGCCAACAATGAACAGGTGTGAGACATTACTTAAGTAATTAGAGCTTGATTGGGTAGTTGACACATGTGAACTTAATTAACTTGGGATCAAGTCCAGAGGGCGTGAAAAACTACGACTGGAAATGTAACATCTTATAAACAAAACAGTAAACAGTGAAGCAAAACAATTCAGAAAACAATAAGACTGATAAGGTTTAATAGATAATAGATCATATTTAGTAAAACTGATAACATTTAATATTTCTAATCCCATTACATTCTTCAATGCAGGTTATTAAATGACATTAACATTTCTGATTGAACACAATGACATTAACTTTAACTATTAACTCATCCTGCCTTCCATCCCAAAGTGGCTGTGATTGGCTCCTGCTCCTCAGAACGCAGAAATGGACAAAGCGGATCAGAAAAACAATGGGAAGTTGTGAAGTCGGAAAAAAACCCCATACAAATCATTCCCACGTAAAAGTACTAAAAAAATAATTCTGTAAAATAATCTCAGGTTTTACAACAGACTAAAGAAGATGGAATTATCCTTCTGGTCTTAGCTTTGAATGAGGTTAAGAAAAACCGAAACAGAGCAAATGAAAAGAAACGAAAAGTGACACCACTGACCTCTTGATTTGTTTCATATTTGGCAGAGGACAATAAACCCCCCAAGCTGTGTGTTTATGTCAGTAGATCTTTCTGGATGGAATATCTTTCCCAGGCTGCAATCCGTTCCCTTCTGTCTCTCTCCCGTAAACTAATTAACACACGTAGAACATATGGCCGCGAGCAGAGGGAAGTAATCATATGCAAATCTGTGAGATGTATTTTAGGCGGTTCGTTTTGCCCGGGACACATGCCATGATGCCTGTCAAGACAAAGACATGAGGAATCTCACGCTCGCTGCTATTTGAAAGCAAGATGAATCTGAAATCCCTCTTCTTTCTACCATTATTAGTGGGAGAACAGCTCCAGTTCTTTCTTCTTCATCTTCTCGTGCCGTTTTACCCTCATAAATAGGAATCGCTGTTCATTATCAATTCGACACTTTTCTTTGATGTATTTTCTAATTGTTTTTGATACATCAATCTAGAATAATTATTTTCTTGCCATTCATTTTAGAAATGTCATTCCACTTCCTAAAAGTGTAGGCTTTTCCAGTAGCGGAGTTTGTAGAGTTATGGGTTTGATGTCCAGGGAAAGCAGGAAAAAACGTTGAATATAATATTGTAATGACTTGTAAGTCACTATGGATAAAAGTGTCTGCTAAATGACAGTAAAGTAAAGTACAAGTGCTAGGTTCATCTCAAATTCAAAAGTTCATCTTTTCAACATTTAGCTGTACTCTCCCATTGGCTTAGAATTGGATCCTAGGTTTTGACTTTCAGCAGCTTCTTGTCTGTTCATTGTAGAACCGTAGTTCTAACTTTTATGTGCACTGAGACTTTAACCTTAGTGTTTCTTTATATCTAACATACGTTTTTAGGTTTAAGTTTGGCGTCGGTTGTTCATCAGCTAGTCATCATCTAGTTATCATCATCATCATGTTTCCTCCTTTCTACTGGTGTCAACTTTGATCTTTTCCACAGAAATTTGGAAAGATTGTCCTCAGGAAACGTGCTTAGCATTGTGATAGGACATATGGTTATAAACTAGCGTGACCAGCTCTCCCATATCATTTCTGCAGAAATTGCGTCATCTTGTTCCTGGGCCTTGTTCCTTGGCCCAGTGATGCCTTTAGCAAGAATACAGAAGACACTTGGTCCACAGGCGCTGCTCTTCATCACTATATATTTAGAAGTAAAAAGTGTTGGGTTTGCATCCGGGATTATTAACGTGGCAGTAATAATGAGCTTCGATGATCTCACTCACTTTATCTTCTGCTAGATGAGGAAGGTCTTGATCAATTTCTTCGGCGAGCGTTGGGAATGAGTCAAACTGGCATTGCTGTGTTAAGAGCCGCCGCAACACCATTTGTATCATTTTCCAGAACATTTTTCCCTGACGCGATGCCAACACGCTCGCAACAGATGCACAACACAGCTGACAGCTGCAGAACTCTCCAGAACCGCACGAGCACTGGTGGCGGAAATTAGGATTTCTCTTGAACAATTATAGTTGAACAGAGGCCCAGAGGTTAATTTACTAATCACGCGTAAACGGTGGCTGGAATGAACAATGCGTTGCTAGCCTCATTAAAGATGTGCTTCAAGATGGGATGTTTGGAGACGTTGGCCCATCGGTGTAGAGAAACAAATATGGCAGGGAGAAAACAAACAGTTCTTTTTAATTATAACGACTTGCCGACTGAGACTTTAGCGCCTACAGATCATTCTCCTGATGGCAAACACAGACCCGGTGTGCTCCGGTGTGTTGTAACTATTGCTTAGGTCAGATTTTATTGCTAAACCCAGAACATCCTGATCTCCGGTCGAGAGGGACACGATCTTTATCACCATACACCATGCTCCATAGGTAAAGGTGACAGAAAGCTAACCCAGTTTACAATAAACACACTGCATGAGTCTTGTAGCTCATATATCATCCAGGCAGTTTTTCCAAAAGAGAACAATACACTGGAGGTCGACTAAGCACAATGGGGAAATGCAGGTTTATAATGCGGCCGTCTACGGAAGACAGATTCCGCCTAGGAGCTTGATTTCCGCGGTTTGTTTTGTCGTACACATATACCGAGGTGTTGCCGGGGTTGATTTGTAGGTGTTAATTGTTCTAAGTTGATCGTGGAGTTCATTTTACTGACAATTCTGTGAAAATCATTTGTGTTTCTCAACAAGCCTGCAAGTTTATATCCTTATCTGGCTAATGGTAGCATGTAGCCTCCCATAAAGAAACACTAATTTGAGGCTCAAGATTGAGGCCGTGGAGTTCACATGTTCTTCCATGCTTCTGTGGGTTTCTCCAAGACTATGAGGTTCCATCAGCCCAAAAACCAGAGTCTAGGAGAATCAGAAAATCTTCAAAGGTTGAAGTTGAATTTCTGTGTCTCGCTCTGTGATTGGTTGGACAGAATGTGTGGAATTGGCTCCAGTTCCCCATGACCCAGAAATGGAGAAAACTGGATCCGAAAATGGACGGGTCTTTGTTTTTGACACAGCAAATCTGATTTTAACTTAACCGCAACCGTGATTAGCGGATTTAAAAATAAATGACGGAAATAAGCATTTAAAATTAATCGCATTCGTTAACACGTTAACTTTTGACAGCCCTTTTATTTATCTACATAATGAAAAAAAATTACATTTAAAATAAATAGTGGTAAGATTACAATTTGTAGATTTAAAAAATACTTGACAAAATTTCTGACTTGATTGACCTTTTCTAAACCAATTTCCAAACCACAAGTTCCAATAACATGGTTCTCCTTATTCGGTACAGAGAACATTTTAACCGTTTAAACCTAATTCAGTTGAGTTTATTTTTATGTATGAAGTGATTACTGCTGCTCAGAAAGCAACACTAGTGAGATGTTGAAAATGGCTGATTTTAAGGGAATTGCTTGTCGAAGCCCCTCATGCGGTGTGGTATTACTTTGGCTTGTTCCCCTGCGAGATTAATCAATACTGAACGTCTGTTGTTCCCTTTTACAACTTCACTTCCTGTCTTAAAGTTCAGCTGTGATCCCATTTAAACACATCAGTAGCACACTGGGACCCAATCGATGGCGTCACTCTCACCCCCTTCTGAGGCATCAAGGCATCGACCGGCTCCTTCACCGCCGTGGCTCTTTTCTTTTTCTCTTCTCCTCCAAGGCTCCTCGCGGTTCAAAGTGTGATATGTTAAACGAGGCATTTTAAAGTTCATACCAACAGTTGGTGCAAACGGTAGAACTATGAGACGGTGGCGATCACAATAGCCTCCCGCTTAAGTGTGCACTAGTATGTTAAGAATGCTCATTTTACCCAATGGATTCAACATTTATTAGAATTGATATTTTAGATTAGATTAGATTAGATTCAATTTATTGTCATTACACATGTACAGGTACAAGGCAACGAAATGGAAGAGAGAGCTGCTGCGCTCACACGCGCTGCCCATAACTTCTCGATCTTTCCTTCAAAAGCAGAACCAGCAGAGCTCCGAAAAAAGGGAGTAGACAAGAAGCTTGCTAAGAGAGCGAGAAGACACGTCTGCTCAAGTCAGAGTCCGGAAGAGAAGCTAAGATATTTGATGAGATTTCGAAAGTTCTTGCATTCGGCTTTGAAGGAGACGGGAAGATCTTGCTCTGGAACGATTAAATGCCAGTGAACATGTGCGCTTTGACAGTTAAAACTGTGAAAAGCGCCTTACAAATGCTCAGAACTTGAACTTCAGAACCTGAACATGGCAGACCAGTCTTGGCTTTACGATTTTCCAGAATCTTTCAGATGGCGCTTTGACTTTACACTTCATCTTCACTTTACATGGATCACTCGAGTCACTTTTTAGTATTTTGCTTTTTTCTTTATATTTATATATATATTTTTTCATCTTCATAGTTTTTTCCCTTTTTTTTTTTATAAATTTTTTCCCCCTATTTATTTTGTATTTATTTCATCTTCTATTTCATCTCTTTCTCACATGCACCCCCCACCCCGTGTTTAAATGCTGGACGGTTGTAAAATACATTTCATTGCATGTTGTACCATGTATAATGTGTATATGACAATTAAAATGAGAATTTTTGAATTTGACTATTGTTATGCTCACGTGTTATGACTCTTTTACAGGGACCAGACATTTCGATCAACTTTGAGATGTCTTTGTCGGCGTTTGGGCTGGTCACTCGAGGTTTATTTGAGTGGCTTAAATTGTTTAAAAAACGCTTTTTAATGCACAGAAGCCTCTCGATTTACACTTTCCCAGGGATTCGAACCCAGAAACTTTGGCGATTCAAACTCCTCGAATAAGTTTGCAACTTTGCGACATCTGTAAAATGCCGCCATGCAGAAATCATTAGAATATGCTGCAGTTCCCGCTTGTGTATTACAGTCTTTTTCCTCCATGTTGCTCATTTTGGATGATTGTCCGTGTGGGATTTAGAGCAGTGTGTAATTACAGAGACGCGGGCAAAAACAAAGTGAATTGCATTGGGATGTGAAAAGCAGTACGAAAATTGCCAAACAGTTCAGCGTCAACGTACCAGATGTCTTTTTAGCGCTATTCACGGCTGCTATTCAGATGACTGAGATTCATTTGAGTAAAATTCAGTTTGGGCTTTCATCCATACCCCAAACCAAGGTTTGTTAAAATTCAAGGACAAAGCTTGCCAAGACCAATGCGCGATCAAAAGAGTTTAATTAAAAATAAATGTCTGGTGCGTAATCACTGTTGTGACATGATTGGTCACGCCGTTTCTTTTGGTTTCTCATTTTCTGAATTTCTGATTAATGATCAGTAGCTGTAAAAGCCATCACTGATATCAAAGTCCATTTAAAACTCATATTTTATTAAACTGTCAATGTAAGACTACAGTATACTGGTGGATTCTAACCTTGCAGAAGTTGTTCAACCCCAAAAACTTGACATACAACACAAGTCGATCCAAAAACTGAACCATGCACAGAATATAAATGTGTTTTAAAAAAAACAAACAAAATTGTCCTCGAGTTACCATAGAAACTAAATTCAATATGGACTGCGAGCTTTCATTGTGGCCTTCACAAAACAAGTTTAGAAATTTAGATTTTTTTGAACACAGATGAACAATGCACATTTTTCTTCTTTCTTCTTTTCATTTCCCCCCCTAAATTCCGCATAGCGACTTTGCGTTGGTCTTGAACTAAGAAAAGTGCTTTATAAATAAACTTGAACTAGAAATCAACTAGAGTCTAACTTTTCTTCACCAAGTGCCAGTCTGAAGTCCTACTTGCAGCCAATCAGAGAGCAGGACACACAGACACACCCATAAACACTCTCACTCACACCTGCGGGAATATTTCCACACTCTACATCTCCTGCATGTTATTGGATTATGGCATGAAACCAAAGACCTTGAGAAAATCCATTCAGGCACAAAATAAATTTAAAAATAACACAAAATCCACACAAACAGTCCCCAATTCAACCTACACCTTCGTAAAACCACTTTGCCACCCTTCCATGCCACCCTTCCATGCAAAAAAAATTCAATAAAATAAAATAAAAACATGTTTCTTCAGTACTTTAGTGCAAAGTGTCACGAGTCACAAGTTAGGTTTGTTAAATAAAAAATAAAAAAATCATATTTTAAAAAACAAAAACAACTATACATTTTTGCTTATACGTATTTGCGTAAATACGGTAATCTTGAATGGACTTGCATCCCGTATAGCCAAAACTTGAGGGATTCTCCCTGCTCCGGCCATTAATATGAATAATTTCCACACATTTTTTCCAGGATGAAGCGGGTTTTGCGGCGTGTCACAATGCTGTCACACATCTCTCCCCAAGCGTCCATCACAATCGGCTATTCTTCCTTCTGTTGAGGATTTCGTGCCTCACATTACTGTCTGGTGAAGTCTGAAACTGAACAGACTCTAGCGTGCCCCCCCGACTCCGACCCACCACGTCTCTAAAACCCACGCAGAACCAAATGCTTGGCTGGAACGGTTGGTGGATGCCTTGATTTTATCTGGTTTTTTGGGAACTCGTACTAATCAAATAAAAAAAAAATTTGTCAACTTTTTTTGTCAACTCAATCTAATGATTTGTGGTCAATTTTACATGTATCTAAAAAAAATTATCTTTTTAAATCGAACTGAGGTAGACGAGCACAGAACAATCGTTGTCCCCTATCAAGGTCATACAAGAAATCGAGTTTGCAACCCAGTCTTTGTCTTTCTGTAGTTTGAACGCTCTTAAACTTTTGTTTGGGTTTCCCACTGAAACTTTGATTTTATCCCATAGTTAAAAAGAAACGTGTGTTAACTTGATGTGTTGGCTACGATTACAGAAGTCAACACTTAATTTAGCATTCATGTATTTTCTTTAATTGCGATCTTCTAATGAACATCATTGTCAGGCGCTTTCTCTTGATCGAGACAAAGGGCGAGTGCTAAAAAAGACGGAAACACACAAACAATATCCATAAACTGGAGGAAGAGAAGTCTTGAATAGCAATAGCGTGGATTAAAAAAAGAGGGAGCCCCAATGCAGAGGAGAAGTAGTGACTAGATTAAATACAGTCCATGATTAGATTGGATGAGCCAGGTGTGAGATATAAACCAGATCACGATCAGATGTGTACCAGGTGGAAGAGCTGGGCGGGGCTAATGACGGTGATGAGTTTGTGATTTATGGAACATTTTCAGGGTTTTTCAAGCTGAACTTGCTTCTCTCTATTTCTATCTTCTCTTTAAACCATTGTTTGTACATTTTCCTCTAGGTCTCCATGAAAATGAATGAATGAACTTTATTAACCCTATGGTCATAGATAAAAAAGCAGAAGAGAGATGCATATTTACAATACAAAACTCGGCGCAATACGCAAATTCATTCGTAGGCTTTTATTTTTGACCTCTAAACAAAGAAATGATTGTGCATCAGTAAATGCTGTTTCAAAAAATGTAAAGTGACCCAAAAAAAAAACAACAGCATTATTTATCAAGAACACTAGTTTTGGATTTGCAATTGGTAGCAACAATTATTAGTTAGAGATTCCAATCAAATCCACAATTCCCATAAAACTGTTGTCTTCATTGTAGGGGAATTACGAACCTTTGGAAAAACGTTGTCACGATGAACTCGATGTCACTACAGCAACTTGCTGTATTTTAAAAATATGCCGTCGTCGGCTCCGTAACCCATTCCTCCTCTCAGCTATTTTATTACGCACTAGTTAAATAGTCTGAGCAAAGCTTTCACTGAGCACATTTCAGATTCGTGTGGATTTCATTTATTTAAAGGTGGATATGGAATCAAGCCCTCACCGTCACCCGTGATCCACAGTAATGGCTAGCTTCTCCATGTTTGGCTGCAGATGCCGGGAATGGCTCCAGATTTCCACAAACCCAAAATGGATGAAGTGGCTTGGAAAAAAAAAGGAGTCCTGTAATCCGTTGAAAACCAATTCCAGGTCCTACATCCATAAGAAGCTGCTTTGTTCCTCGTTTCGGGGAACACTGGGCTAATCCATTTATCTTGCTGACCTTTCAAGGTTCTGGGCCGTAAATGCCTAGATGGTTGTGACGGTCAATTCGGGCTCCATCCACACCTGCAGTCATTTCACTATCATAAATGGAATTCCTGTCCTTTTCAATATGAGATGTCCACGCCACAGGCTGGGTAATAGTGGCAAGCCCATTTCTCATCCTAGGCCTGCTTGTCTCTGAGGAAACCATCATATCTGCCAGATCCATCAGAAGAGGCATCAGCCAACCTGAGAAAATTGATCATCTGCTCCGGAGATGTGAGCAAGAAAGGGAGCCATATTTTACCGGCTCCTTTAAATTCTTAATGGCGCTGGGAGCCGTGAGCCTGGCCGTAAAAAGTCCAGGAAACGTGGCGATCCACGGCAGCGAGCTGAAATTGCCTTCTGGTGTCGTGGAGAAACGATAAGAGCTTCTAAAAGGCCTTTAATAAACAATAGCGTATTCTTGAGTCTCGTCACGCTATCGCTCGCCATTCCTTCACTTGATATATATAATGTTGATGTATTCGCACGCCTCGGGTTGAACGGCGCCGGTCAGATTCTGATAGATTAAAACGAGGTTTCTGTTCTACCCTGTGTTGTAAACGTGAAGGCTACTATTCTGGAAAAACGTTTGCATATTTTTCGTATTGCGGACATTTTCAACACTGTTAAATTTAACTCTACCGTCCCAACGTGTTTAACCAGAGTAGCAGGAGCAAATAACCAAGAAATGTTGTAAAGTACTTGAGTAAACTTTAGGAATTTTTGTAAATATACAATGTTTGCATAATACAATTGAATCTAAAAAAAAGACACTGAAAAAAAATGATCAAGACAATGAAACACTGAGAATAGTATTTGTACTTGTACTTTATTGATTGCGTGAATTAATTGGGACTGCGTGAATTTAAAAGTTGCTTATATTTTTGATACTTTTTTTGGTACAAGCACAAAATTGTCAAAAACACTAATAAGTAAAAAAAATCTTTACAATATTTACAAAATGTACAATATTCCTGAAGTGTACTCAAGTACTTTACACCTTTGATGTACAGTAACGAATTTCTTATTAATTGACCGTGATTTATAGCGTAAGGTACTAATTCGTCCCAAATATGGATATAATGTACTTGCTTATGACAAAATGCCAGTCATACTGGACTTGTGTTCTGACTGTGCAAAAAATTGAACATTCGGAATAATTTCCGAATAATTTTATTCACATGAGCAAATCTAGATATGGATTAGTGGATTATTTTGTCAGATTACTTGAAGTCTGTTGTATCGAGATTTGTACAGTACAAGGTTGCCAGGTCCATTACAAAGGCTACAAAGCAAAAAGAGAGAAAAGAAATGTCCAGTAAGTAAAATACTTTTTTTTTTTCCATCTTTTTTCTTTTTTTGTATAATACTCTCCATACTTTTGTCAGAAAAAAATAAATAACTGATTGACAATTTCACTTTTCTCACTCTTCTTTTTCACAGTTTCTCACTCTAAAAAAATAACAAAAAATAACACCCTAAAATAAAGACAAGTCCAGTTTTTTTATAAATTAATTTATTGAATAAATTTAAAAAAAAAAATTGCAAACCTGGGTATAACAATTTTCCCCAGACCACGCGAAGTCCGCGAAGTGGGATTTTGCAGTGCGTGTTTTAGTTGTTGTTGCTTTTTCCCCCTTGTATTTATTATATCTACTCTTTTTTTTCCTTTACATATTTTTGTTACTAAGCATTTTTGACAAGTTTTTTGTTATTTACCCTTTCTATGTTTCTATGTTGTCCCCTGCTGCTGTAAACAAAAGGAATTTCATTCAATTCCTCAGGATTCCAGACTTTTAGCAGTTGTGGTCCAGAGTTGGTCCCGTGTCCAAAAGGTTGCAAGTTGGAAAAAAAGACCACCGTTTTGATACAGCCCCTAGTGGCCATATCAACTTATTTTATTTTAAATATAAAAAGCCTTGACTTAATTTAATAATGCGAACTTATCGACACAAGTAATCAGTCGCCTTTTTTCATATTTAATATTAAAGCTTTGAAGGTCTTGGTGGCGTGTGTTACGGCGGGTTGAAGCGCGTCTCTGGGGAAACTTTAAGCAGGTTTCACGCCGAGCTGTTTTCATTAGTGCGAGCTGACATCCAAACGCGCTCAAGTCATGTCGCGCGTGTTCACCTGACAGAATCAACGCTTTACGACAGCTCCCTCCTTCATTAATGTCAAAGCCGTCCATTACTTCCACTCCATCCCACCTTTAGAGGAAAACCACGGCAGTCTGATGTTCTACCGCCACTGGCCAACTTCTTAATTAGCAGTGTGTGGAAAAAAAGACACGTTTATGAACATCCAGGCGCAAGAATGACATGGATGAGATGGTAGTCCATGTTAGAGCTTGTAAGCCTGAGAGCCTGAAACCCTTTTGTTGTTGTACGAATTTCTATTTTTTTGTTTTAGTTGCGGTATTTTCATTATTAGGAAGGTTTCATCATGTGCATTAGTGTCAAATACTGTATGTAAATATGTAGGGGCTTCGTAGGAGGTTTTATACCCTACCGTTCAAAAATGTGGGGTCATGTAGAAAAATGTGTGTGTTCTGTGTACACAGTCACGCTTTATTTTCTAAGAGCAAGGATAGACTGTCGAGTTTCACATGAACGTTCTCCATTTCTGGCCATTTTGAACATTTGATTGACTCCACAAACGTGAAGCTCCAGATTCTCAACCTGCTGAGAGGAAGGTCAGTTTTATAGCTTCTTTAACCAGCTAAACAGTTTCCAGCAGTGCTGATATGATCAAACAAGGGTTTTACAATCATCCATTATCCTTCTGACACTATTAGCAAACACATTAGTAAAACACTGGAGAGACAGATTCTGGAAATGTTCCTCCATACACGTATGTAGATATTACTACAAAAACCAGACAATTACAGCTAGAATAGTTATTCACCACATTAGCAATGTATAAAGAGTATTTCTGATTAGTTGAAAGTTGTTTTCATTTACAAAAACAGTGCTTTTCTTTAAAAAATAAGGACATTTCAAAGTGACCCCAAACTTTTGAACGGTAATATACGTGACCTCATGGAAATTCCTTATAAACATCCAATCTAATCAAGTTCAAGTTGAGTGCATTTGTAAGGCGCTTTTCACAGTTACAACCGTCCCAAAGTGCGAACATGTAAAAAAACGAAAATTGTTGCATTTTATTCATTGGTGTTAAGATAACGACTATGACCAGCTGTATCTAATCAGCTGATGATTAAAGGCTGAACCCTGCAATCACTGCTTGCAGCTATATTTTATTTTCTTGGTTTTCGAGCCAGTTTGAAAGCTTGTCATTCGCACCGCTAATCTTGATCTAGGGCTTCGTGTTTTGTTCCGTAAAGAATGGCGAAGGATTTGGAAGCGGAAACCGATCAAAAAGCAAAATGTCATGACTTTCATCAAACAAAATCTTGGTGGTTGTAGATTAGAGAAAGATTTGGAAACCGTGTGGATGTGAAACTGCCATGAGTCTTCGAGCAATCGTGTGTACCGCTTTTGACGCAAGATTTTTGTCTGGGTTAATAAAATAAATATCAGGGTATGTGCAAAGATATAATCTTTGTGAATCCATTATGGCTTCTTTGTTTAACTCCCAAAGGGTCCGCAGCTTGATTTCTACCATGATGGAGGCATCGTTTAATGTCTTTTTAATGACACCATCCAGGATTCTGTCATAATCGGGGTCATCAAACAAATCCCCCGCCCTCAATCCCCCTCCAAAAAAATAATATTAATATTAAAGAAGTTTTAGCAGGGTACCAAACGACTCCCCGGTGGTCTTTAAGGGCTCTGGGTGTAAGATGAATTGTTCCACAAGCAACGGTTATCACACAGTCTGGCGAAGAAAAAGAGACCACAAAAGAGATTATAATTATATTTCCAAAAATATATGTACAGTCTATTACAAAGGTTACAAAGCAAAAAGAGGAAGAAAAAAAACGTCTATGTAACAAGGAAAAGTCTAAGTAAATGACCATACAGTTTCTTAGTTGGGGAAAATACTTCATTTTTTTTTTTTTGCTTTTTCATTTTTTTTTTCAACCAATGAATACTCTCCATACTTTTGTCACAGAAAAATAAATAATAAATTGACAATTTCACTGTACATTTCTCATTCTAAAAGAGAAACCAAGAAATAATACCCTAAAATGGAAACCTATTAGCTCTCTTTGGTCCTAAATGAGAAATTATATACAAACGCAAAATCCAGGGTGAGAAAGAAAAAAAATCAGCTGCGTGTGAGATAGAAAAATATAGTGCATTTTCAATGAGCTCACTACAGAGGATTCGAGTGAAAAACAAAAGGGGGGGAAGAAAGAAAAAAAAAAACACAACATAAATAAAAATATACAAGTTTTACAGCTAAAACATATACAAATCTTCTGGTTTGTGATTTCCTCTGACACAATCAACAGTGCTGAACTCTTTGGAATAATCTACTTCCGTTTTCTGCTTCCGCCTGTTAGGAACTCAATCAATCCGCGGCACAAAACCATCCCGTCCCGAACCAAACGCGTCTCTACAACCAGACAAGAAGCAAAGTTGGAAACGGCAGGAAGAGAAAAAGAAGAAAAAAAAACGACAGATTTGTCATTGACCCGTACGGCGGCCTTGAAGTGGGATTGATTGAATCCAGGCGTTAATCTCAAATTGGCTCAAATTGCTGTCTCTACAGGGACCCCTGATCCCAGGGTGAGGGTCTCCGAGGGCTTTCCGCTGACCCACAGCCTCTCCGCTTGCTTTGGACTCAAAGGCCCGGAGTGGATTCACTGCTGAGGTTAGCGAGATACAGCGAGGAACGGTGGAGCAGATGATCCTGCTGGCACGATTCCGACTGGGCATTGGACGAGGACTTTCCAGAAGACACAAACATTCAGCTAAATCCGCCAGTGATGCTCCAACGGCTTCACCATTTAGTCTTAGAGGTTCTAGAGTTCCCGAGGTTGGCACGACTGCTTGGAGTGAAATGACGTGAAAAGAAAGACGGGTATGGCTACGATCAGTTTGTGCTCTACGCTGCGTCAACGAGAAGGTTTCCATCACAGCAGGAACATTCATTTGCATCATGGCACTAGATGATGGTTGAGTTCAGCACGATGGAAAGGGTGGAAGAAAAGCCACTGAAACATGGCCACCAGCTTGAAATCGTTTCAATGGACCGATTCGCCACTTTTCAAGCCAAAAGCGTTAGTAAACGTCAACACAGCACCTCAAATGTGTCCAAGCTTTGATTCATTATTGCTCATATTGGTCAGTCTCTTCCTCAACCGGGTCGTGATTGTGTCGAGAACCACAATGGCTAAACGCAAGAGCAATATCTTAAGGCAGTATTCCTTTACACCGTAGAGTGTGATGACGGCGCTCAGCCACTAGGCGTTCAACCCAACGATCCTTCGAAATCCCAAACGAAAATGTCCTGACCGTGTTTTCAACGGTGATCTATGGTGATAATCATTATCCACAAACACACACAACAGCACTGTCCAAACCAAACGTACTCTAGAGAAATGCGTAATGGATATTGCTACTGAAATGGTCGTACCATTGAAAGCAAAAACGCAGTGGTTCGCACCCAATTCGTAATCGTCAACGTAAGATTGTAAAACATCTTCGGTTTGTTCCTAAAAACGACAAAATGTGTTTGTCGCCAACTGGACTTGAATCGCTGTCGAAGTCTGGAGAGCTCGGCGTAAAAAAAGTGCTGACGGGACGCGACAAGCCGTCATATTTCAGTCTGTCCGTCTCTTCACATTCGTGAGACGTTTTACCCTGTTGTCTTTTTTTCCCCAACACAATCAGTCGAAAGGAAGTCTTCGGAAAACGTCGCGATTAAAATCGTTCGCAATTCCCTCCCAATACTGGATTTGATAATATTTATAGATTTACCCTCGACGTAGTAAAAAGTGTCAATAAAATAAAAGAATCCTCTAACAACTAAGAGCAAATCAACCATTGCCGACAAAGACTTTGAGAGTTTGTAAAAGCGTAAAAAAAACCCTCTCAAAACGGCGCGTCAGGGGTCCTTCAGAGAGGTTGCGGCCCGTGTCGGGGTCGCGTCTCGCCAGTCTCGTGGTTTCCAGCACCTTCACGCAAAATCCTTCAGCAGTTCCGGAAGGTTCCGCGCTGAGAATTCACCCTGGTTGTATTGAGTTCAGGTCTTGCTCGGTGTTGCTGCCGGTCCGCTTCACCTCGGGCCGAGGTCCAACCCCGGTCAGACTTGTACGCCCGATCCGTGAAGATGCAGCATCTGGGCTCGCATAGTCTGTATACTGCTCATGATCTTTTTTTGATGGCCCACCAAGGAGATTCCCAAACTCATTACATCCCTAAAGCAGAAACACAGCGTCTATAAATCACTGCAATGAAGCATGAAGTGCCCGAGAGGTATTTCATTACCCAGGCAAAAAGAAAAGTGTTTTAACCGCAACACGATGAGAGTCCGAGGAGCTCTGATTAAAATTCACCGCCACGTCACGCTCGTATTTAGACGGTGGTAAAATGACTAGGAGGTTCTGGCGAAGTGAGATGGAGCGTTTCCGTGGCGTGTAAGTGTGCGGGACGGATGGGAGAAGTGCACACTTACTCGATCGCCATTCTAGCCACGGCCTCGAGTGAGCTGTATCCCGCAGCCGTGAAGTTGTCGGCGTATCTCTCCATCTTAATGGCTTCCAACCACTCGCTGACCAGCCGAAAGGAGGCGAAGTCTGGAGTGTTCTGGTCCAGCAGTGGACTTATGGGCCTGTGATGAAGAAGCAGATGTGGAGAAACATCTATGAGTGTGAACTTTGCTAAGTTGGTATTTTTCACATGTCAGCCGCATTTTAGCATCGGTTTGAATTTGGTTTCTATTGGACGCATTGGTCTGATTTCTTTCTAAAGCAATCAATGTATAGAATCTGAGTGGAAAAAAATGCATAAAGGTAAACATAACTAACCATAATTAAATTATATTTACTTTTCTTCATATATTTTATATGTATTTTTTCATATATTGCTTCTGAAATCAATATTGATAACCAAAATATTTCATACATTATTAAATTGTAAATATTTGTATTGTTTTGTTTAACTTATTATACTAATTGTTATATAATTAGTTATACATGTAATTATTTATAATAAATTATAATAAAAACATGTGAATTGATTGTAAATCTGATTGTAAAAGTGTAAAATAAATATCACATTCTTGCCTACATTTTTAGTGTTACTTTTCTGTTTTAAAATTGCTATGAATTCTTATTTTTTGTTCAATGCACTTAATTAATTTAGTTTGAAGCCATTTTAATTCATTTGTTGCTCAGTCAATATAAAGCAGTAATTTTACCTAATTGTCATAATATATACTCTTTTACCTTTACTCCAGGACAATGAAGAAATTCAATACTGTATATTTCCCAACACACACACACACACACACACACACACACACACACACACACACACACACACACGCACGGTAAACTATCTGCCTTTCTTTAATATACTGTACATGCACACGTACATAATTTGGGCTCTACTGTTAATATTTTTCTACACTTTTTCCAATTCAAGAACATTCACAATTGAACAAAACATTGTGGAATAAAAAAAATGTACAAACACAAACTAAACAAAAAAAAACAAAAAAAATTGAATTAAAAAATTAATTATATCGCAATTTTGGAGTTTCACATTTACGTCATGAATCTCTGAATCTTTGTCTTTAAGACGTCATTTATGTTCAAAGTTTCCTGCCTTTCATATTTAATGTGTGTGTCATCACAAACCTGTACGTAAGAGCAAGTGAGCGACAATCACTTATCGAAGTGTATTTGATTCGACCGGCCAGTATTTCTGCCTAATCACTGGTTAAAACGGTGAAAACGAACTAGCGTTGGCGTAACGCCCGTCGTGTTTCTAGCATACGTTCATTAGCGAGCGAGAAAAAACAAAACACAAGGCTCGTTGTAATTACACCGCGGTGATTTATGGGACTGTTACTCTCCATTACTTCGCACATCGATGATAAAACGTTGGCGCGCGGCTTCTTCCGTCACTTTTAAAGGTTATGCTTTTAAACGTGAGATATGAATCCTCTGTAAATACTGTAAATACTGTACTAACAGTGGGTTGACTGGAGTTCTAACAAGGCTTTAACGTCCACAACGCTCATTAAATCAATTGTCGTAAAGTTGCTCTTATTGAACGCGCCTTATTAACTCGCTCTGATTTATCTGGGATCCGTAAACAAACGTAGATAAATCAGCCACCGGATATATGGATTCGTCAAACTTTATTACAGCACCAGCCTGGAACGCACTGGTATTAAATATCCACACGTCATAAAAGCAAAGCTGGTGGGTAATCGCCATCTCTTTCTTCCACCGTAAAGTCAAGTTGTAAAAAGGCGTCGGGTGGTCTTACCGCGTACACGTTCCCATCGGCGTCTTCAAGGTGTTGGGGTTCCGGATCATCTTGTCCAGGATCCCCACGATCTGATCGAACTTGGGCCGGTCCGCTCTTTCCTTGTGCCAGCAGTCCAGCATGAGCTGATGGAGGCCGGGCGGGCAGTCCATGGGGGCCGGGAGACGGTAGCCTTCCTCTATCGCTTTAATGACCTGCGGAGGTGAAGATCCAGGGTTAGGTTGGCACACGGGTGAGCAGGTTATCTGAGGTTGATTTGTTTTCCTAGCTGTTGTCCACCTGCTCGCTGCTCATAGTCAATGGCTGATTTGAGACGGTCTATGAAAGGGGGAGTTTGGAATCGGAGGAGTGCCAGAAAATCAAACAAGCACTTGCAAACAAAAATGCACTTGAATTTTCACAGAAATATAGGGGAAATTTTAAAACAGGTGGAACATTTATGAGACATCAAAGAAAGTCGAAACATGAGATATTTTCGGTATATTCAGTTTGGTAGCTTTTTTTTGTCAAACAGGAAGCACAAGGAACACCAGCATGGAAAAAAACTTAACAAAAATGTGACGCATTAGTTATTGTTTTTTTTTTTCTTCCACTAGTATACATTGATGTTTGATATTTTTGGTACTAATCTGATTCCAAAAATACGCTTGAAAGTAAGAATACGCTGTACTATTCAGAGTCAAGTCAAGCAGAAAGTGAGAGGAAAAATACAAAACAAAAATGGGACACTTTTTCTTTTTTTTTTTTTTTTTTACATTTTTATATGTTCACATTTTTGGTACAAATCTGATAAACAAAAAGCGCCTGAAAGTGAGAATAGGCTGTAAAGCAGGCATGTCCAAAGTCCGGCCCGGGGGCCAAATGCGGCCCTTAATCAAATTTTGACCGACCCGTGACTTACAAAAAAGGAATGTAATCCGGCCCGCGGCCAGTATTCAGTCCCTCCAGGATTTGCAATCGCGCCAATTCACGCAAATTCAGCGAAACCCTGCGATTTATTAGCGATTTCATCCAATCACCGCAAATTCGACCAATCCGTGTGGTCCGTCACAGCGCGCAGCAGTGTTTTCGCACAGAAGGTCTTCATTATAGCGATGGGAAGTTCGTTTTTTTTCATAGATTCGCCTCTTTTGCCTCATTTAACTCTTTCAAACGCTCTCGGAGCGGTTCAGCGCGTGAACATACCATGTGATCTCAAACCGTTTCACCACGCCCACCCGAGCTTGTAAAAAATTAAATCAAAATCATATATATTTTTTTCAATGTTCCATTATGAAGGTTTTTATTGCTTTATTTATGAAAACATTTTAATAAGCAGTTAAAATGCTAAATCACTTTATTTGCATTTTAGTATTGTATCTGTTTTTTTTTTCTTTTTTTTTGGAATGCATTTTTAAATAGAAATAAACACTATTTAATGTTAAATACTAAACCATATAAAAAAATGTGTATATCCTAAAATGTGTTTTTTTTTTTCACCGAGGCCGTTCCGTTTAGAGTCCAATGTGGCCCGCGAATCAAAAAGTTTGGACACCCCTGCTGTAAAGTAAAACATGACGTGCAAAGAACACCAGCGAGGTAAAAAACTAAACGAAAATGTGACGATTTTTTTTTTTTGCTACATTTTTATACATTTACGTTTGACATTTTTGGTACAAATCTGATTCCAAAAAAAGGCCAAGGAAAAAGCAGGAAGTGTGAGGAAAAATACTAAACGAAAATGGGACACTTTATTTTTATTTTATTTATTTATTTATTTTTTTACATTTTTATACATTTACGCGTTGATATTTTTGGTACAAATCTGATAAAAAAAAAAGCCTGAAAGTAAGAATAGGCTGTAAAGTTAAACATGATGTGCGTAGATCACCAGCGAAGAAAAAAACTATTTTTTTTATATTATTTGTAAAAAAAATATTTTTTTTTACATTTTTATGTTTACGCTTCACATTTTTGGCACTAATCGGAGACCATAGAAAAGCCCAATGTTAAGACTCTAGATTTTGTTCTCATTTTAATACATTTATGTTTGATATTTTTGGAACTGATCTGACCGACCCCGCCCCCTCCCTCCCAAAAAAAAAAAAAAAAACGCTTGAAAGTAAGAATAGGCTGTAAAGTCAAACAGGAAGCGCGAGGAACACCAGCAGCTTTGGGATACGCCGAGCATTGGAAGTCTGATCTGCACCTCCAGCTTTTTCTCTCCATCCTCTCCGTCCGTGTCTCCTTTAATCAGGGCTCTGTAAACAGCAGCTTTCCTGGATAAATCTTTTGTGGTTTACCTCCAGTATTACAAACTTCAACAGAGGGAAAACGGGCTAACCAGATGTGATTATTCTCGTGCTTGTTGTTAGGTTTAACTGCACGCACACACGGTTAAAATGTTTGTATGTGTTTATCCAAGCACACAAACCTTTTTATATTTCAAGTGCTAAGCGTTTCACAATTGGCAGCTTTTATTTTTTCCCGCCCTCATTGAGTTCCCAGGATTTACTGAAGCAGACTGTTTATTTTTCCCGAATTGTCTTCCTTTCTCTGTTTTTTTTTTGTGCGAATAAGCGTCACAACTGTTGACGATCTTTGTAATTTTGCAATATTTGTATGTTTTGAACACCCGTCAAATAGCTTTCACAAACATTTTTGAGTTTCAAAGACTCATATTCCAATATTTCTAATGAATAATAGTAATAATACTGTATTTATGCGACTATAAGCACCCCACCAATACAGGTAAAATAAATAAATAAATATTAAAATAGAATAAAAAAATATATAAATATATAATTTTTTTTTTGTTTACATTTCTGGTTCAATTATGTGAATTTTCCCCTACAAAATACTTTTTCTTTTAATTTACCAAATCTAATTAGTGAAACGTATCATTTTTATGTTTTACTTGAATAATAGATATATAAAACATAATAAAAAGTCAATTCTAGTGATCCGAACTCCAACTCCCAGAATTCTCAATATTTGTTCCCTGCTATCAACTCCTTGTCTGTGTTATTCGTTTTCGACTGTTTTCTTACGCTTTTGAACTTTGTTTCCAGCTGTTAGCCGTTAGTGCTAATTTACCGGATGCTAAAAGCTGTTAGTGCTATTTGTTCCAATAAAAATATTTTTGTTATATTATTATAAATAAATATTATGAATGCATATTTAATATTTTAACACGTTAATAAGCCCCTGCTAAGTGTCGCCTCATCGCTAATGTTTTTTTAATTTTTGTTATTGAACTAATAAAAACTAAAAAAGGAAATGTATTTCCAGTTATGATTGTTCCTGACATGAAATGTGGAAAAATGAGCGTTTGTATTTACGTGCATATTTGAAATCGGCGATTATATGCACACCCCAAGTTATTGAGCACCTAAAATTGAAAAAAAAAAAGATGTGTGTAATATTTTGGTTCTTATATTTGCATACTATATTATAATTATTATTGTAATACTATAATATTAATATTAGTAATAGTAATAAAAACAAATTACGTCCATAACAAACAATCGTTCTAATTCATAACAAACTGATCTTTTCTAAATGGGCTTTGTCGCTACTAAATGTCAGATTGTAACATCCTAATTTCACTAATTCTAAAATCACGCTAGGGCTTATATTCAATAAAACTCATCTAATCTTGTTCATGTACTAACAAAAACACACGGCAGGCGGCTAAACATGGCGACAGATTAGCAACACTTCCCCTCGTACACATCATCAGCGCCACGCACATTTCCCCATGAATTTCCACCCTGATCAGAATGATGAACAGCGCAGGACTGTCCCGATATCTCCGAGACAAAAGGCTGGCTGGCAGATCCTTCCGAGGTTTCGCATGGCTAAGCAGATATCTTTGAATAGATTGAGCTTTGCTAATGATGAATTTGGCTCGCATTATCATTTCTCATTATAAGGTTGAAAGTGTCCCGGAATACAAAAAAGGGAAAGATGTGGGTAGAGCGCTAGAGTCTCAGCTTAAACCTTCTCATCCCGGAAACAAGGTCACACCTGACACCTGTGGCGATGATGTCGGCCTGTACAACCCAGTGTTGGATGTGCTCGGATAATCAAGCTAATGCTTAAATATGTATAGATTATTTCACGGCTTGGCGCTTGTGTGAAATACGAGTTAGAGTAGAGCAGAGGTTTTACACGAGGACGTGTGGAGATTCCAGCTGATGTGGTTGTATTGAGATGTGGAATGGATTCAATACGATTGTATTGAATGGGGATCACCGCTTCATTGCAGATGCATTTTATGGCCTTTTACATGAAATTATGGCTGATGAAGATTGATATTGTACACTACCGTTTAAAAGTTCAAGGTCACCTAGACAATTTGCCAGTTTCTTTATTTTCTAAGAGCAAGGATAGACTGTCGAGTTTCACATGAACGTTCTCTACTTCTGGCCATTTTGAACATTTGATTGATTCCACAAATGTGAAGCTCCAGATTCTCAACTTGCTGAAAGTCAGTTTTATAGCTTCTTTACCCAGATAAACAGTTTCCAGCAGTGCTGATATGATCAAACAAGGGTTTTACAATCATCTATTATCCTTCTGACACAATTAGCAAACACATTGTGCCAGTAAAACACTGGAGAGACAGTTTCTGGAAATGGGCTTCTATACAAACACTCATATTATTAAATATATTATTATTATATTATACATATGTAGAATCTGCACAAAAAACCAGACATTTACAGCTAGAATAGTTATGAACCACATTAGCAACGTGTAGAGTGTATTTCTGATTAGTTTAACGTTATTTTCTGTGACAATAAGAGTGCTTTTCTTTCAAGAATAAGGATATTTCAAAGTGACCCCAAACTTTTGAACGGTACTGTATATCTACAATTGCACAATTGGCCTGAAAAAAAATTGATCTCGATCAGTTATTTTCACCATCGCACATCTATAAGTGGTTTGAGAGAAGGGGAAGTGTTACACGTATAGATACACAACTTGTGTGATCAAGAAGATAAAGACCACTTCAAAAGTCCTTAATGTCAGACTGAAGAAGCCACCTGGATTGATGGTGAAACGATTTTCAGAGAAAGAAGGAAATCCAGTTCAATTTCATCTGGAGGACTGAGAGTCTTCACAGACATCTAGAAAGAACATAAAAAGCAACTCACATCTTGATTGGACATGTCCCAGTAGGGTCGTTCTCCGTAGGACATGATCTCCCACATCACAATCCCGTAGCTCCACACGTCACTCGCCGATGTGAATTTACGGTACTGGATGGCTTCCATGGCTGTCCACCGGACGGGGATCTTTCCACCCTGTTTAGGGGAGATAAGAGTTAAAATGAGAGAGTATACTCGACATCATACGTAAGATCAGAGAGTCTAGAGCTGCACAACGTGGCAGAAATATTGAGCTTTGTGGAGATAAAATGCCAATATCACAGACTCTGGAACATCGTGTTATATGTGTTATAAATGTATATAATTCCATCCACACCTATTAATAGAATGTAAAAAAATCCATTTACACACACACACACACACACACACACCTACTGCATATGAAAAAAATTATTTATAATTTAGTAATTAACATCTTGTGAAAAACATACATATAAATAGGTATAAAGAATCAACACATTTTTCACAATATTATACTGTACATAAGATTTATACAACATATATATATATATATATATATACACACACACACACACTCTCTCTCTCTCTCTCTCTCTCTCTCTCTATATATATATATATATATATATATATATACAGTATATATATATATACATACATATAAATACTGTATGGTTTATTTTATTTAATCGACAATACAACAATATAATTTTTGAATAAAATTGTTATTTTATTTATATATAAATAACAAAATCCCAAGTAGAACGTTTAAATGACTGAAGATATAAGTTATTGTTACATTATACTGTTTATAAGCATTTTACATTTGACAATGTAGTATGTGGTACGTTGCAAACAAACATCAGACATCACTAAATTGCATAAAAGTCTTAAAAAGCATAGTCTATTGATTCCGGTTTGTCTTTTTTAAATCGAGAATCGAATTGAACCGTGACTTTATAATTGAAAATGTAATCGAATCGTGACACCCCTAATATATATTTGATATATTACTTTGTTTTCTACTGAAAAATGTACAGTGTATACACACACACACACACACACACTGTACATTACTCAGTAGAAAACAAAGTAATATATATTAATCATACATTTCGTCTGTGTGCACGTACACAACATGTGTTCACAAACACACATCCCGAATGCTGTGGTTACGTTGAAAGCCCCAATAATGCACTCAAACTCTTTAAGGGCTGCGAGTCTGTGTCAAAGACGCTCACTTTCACAGTTAAAGTGAGAAAAAAGATGTAGAAAAAAAACGTGTGTCGGCAAAACCTCGGAGTTTCACCGTCATTTTATCGCACACGCTGAAATCCCGGTATGATGAATCACGCAGCGCTAGACTGGAGTTTCAATAACATTCCAGCACAGTCTCTGGAGCGCCACAGGCCGTGTCTACATCAGTCCTGGTATCTGATGCACGGATTGATTTGTTTATTCTGAATGCACAGCGAGGGTCTCTAGAGCAGGACGTCTTTAATTGACCTACCGTTGTTGTGTAGACGGCCTCCGGATCGTCATCAATCACTCTGGACAGGCCGAAGTCGGACACCTTACACACGAGGTTACTGTTGACCAGCACGTTTCGCGCGGCCAGATCTCGATGGACGTAGCCCATGTCGGACAGGTATCTCATGCCGGCCGCGATGCCACGCAACATTCCCACCAGCTGGATGACGGTGAACTGCCCATCATGCTTCTGTGGAGGCACAAACAGAGGGACCTCGTCTTAGGGTTAACACTTTTAATACCCAGAAAATAAGGCATACTGCAGGGGGCGGGATGATTTCGGTGGGCGTGACTACAGAGGCGGGGCGACAACGTCATCACTTAACTGTGTTTTCAGGAGAGTGTGAACACCGAAATTATTTGGTGGCTGAAATGTTTGTACTATTTATAGTAAAAAATGACTATGGTAGAAGTAAAAACTATCCAAACATGGAAAGAGCACATACATCAAAAAGTTACAAGCATTAGCCAGTACAGTTTTTATATAGCCTATTTCAAATGTAACAAAAAATGTGCAACAACAAAGTTGCAATTTACTAGTATATTTTCTTTACACATGGGGTTTATGTTGTATTTACAGTATATATTAATGCTTCATGTAATAAATTATTTATTGTATGTCTGTCTGACCTTAACAATCAAATCGTAATACTGTATTACATAAGTTTGTGATCCACTTACATTATAGTTACAGAATTTTTACAAGTTCCAATTTGTGACACTGAAAATCAGATCAAATGGGATAAAGTTTGATTTTAGCCATTCATTTCACTGTGATTTCATTAGTTGACACGGTTTTACTCAATTAATATGAAATACATACATATTAATTAACTAGAAAACTGTAATCTACTAGTATTGACTATCTAGCCATTTTTACCATTATTCAGCAATTAATTAATTCATTTGTTGATGATAATAATCACACTGTCATTACCACGACCGCACAAATCTTTTTGGCATTCGATAAAAGTCCATAAAAACTAACAATTAGTCATGAAAGCCATAAAAGTCAGATCTAACTAACAATGAGTGCTACCCAATCCGAAGGAGAAAAGGAGCGTCTTCATAAAATGAGTGAGGGATGATTTACATGATACGATACAAAGCCCGTCCCGTATGGATTCAAAAATCTGAAATACGGGACGATTCCATATTTCTAGGGACGGGTGGAAATCCTACGTTGTCTATCCATCCAGCATCGTCTGACAGCCACAGCGCTCCAGAATGAGCGATGGAATGGTAAATCGCAGCGGGTGTAATGAACAGAACAGGAAAGATATTATATTCACTGACCAGATTGTCTGGGGTGGTTTATACGTACCCTGAGGAATGCATCTAATGAGCCATTTTCCATGTATTCAATTACTATCATGACTGGTTTTCCTGAAAGAGCAAAAAACAGACTCCATTAAAGTGAAGTGCGGCCAACACTCGCCGTACTGAAGCAGTAATGGGAAACAATTCGCAGATGATTCTGCAATGGTGGATTCTCTTTATTAATTTGACAGCACTTTTTTTTTTATTATTATTATTGGAGCGCCCCCTGAAAAAATAATACATTTTCCAAAGCCGCAAGCAATATTATCCAAATTACAAGATGAAAACCAACTAAATGGTTTCACCGCAGGACCTAGTCATAACTCTGCCTCTTTAGTGCTCGACGGCAGATGAAAAGGTTGATTCATGTCGGATTAATGTTATTCTTCTAACGTTACCATATTTCCTGTAGCTAAGTCAGCGGAGCGTGGCGTTCGCAACACCAAACGCTGTGGGTTTGATTCCCACAGAACGCCATGAAGTTATTTCAATGAATGACTGTGGCGTACAGCTTAAAAAAACATCTGACAAAAAGCCGATTCTGTTAGCCACAGTTCTCTAGCATGCTAGCGGTGTTTAGCCAAGCTAGCAAAGCTAAAGAGAAAACCAAGTAATTTGTGCTGGCTTCGGTTAAAACATCCGTTAAAAGTTGATCTTGTAGTAGATAAAGGCTAAATTTAACTAGCATGCTAGCGCAAACGACGTTCAACTAAGTTAGCAAAGATAAAAGTCCAGATGATATAGCTTGGCATTGAACCTAATAAACAAACGAAACAAACACATCTGTCAAAAAGTTACATGTTAGCGTAAAGGATGTTTAGCAAAGTTAGCAAAGTTTAAGGTGGAGCAATCCAAGTGATTTTGGTAAAAAATTGATTTTGTTGTAGATAATGGCTACAATTACCTATCATGCTAGCTCAAAGGATGTTTAGCCAAGTTTGCAAAGCTAGAAGTTGACTTTGCAAAATAAAAAAAAACTTTATCAAAAGTTGATTCTGTTGTTGATTACAACAGAACAGTACAGTTATCTATCAGTTTAGCGCAAACAATGTTTAACCAAGTTAGCACAGTCAAAAGTCTAGATGAAATCGGTTGGCTTTAGAAAACAAAACATGTCAAATTGATTCTGTTGTAGATTTATAGACTACAGTTACCTATGCTAGTGAAAAGGATGCTTAGCCATTTAATCAAACCAAAAAGTGGTGCAATCTGTGTGATTTTAGTTTGCTTCTGTAAACAGCTGTCAAAAAGATTCTGGCTACAGTTACCTAGAATTCTAGCGCAAAGTATGTTTAGCCAAGTTAGCAAAGCTAGAAGTTCAGATGATATTGCTTGGCTTTGGAAAAACAAAAAAAACAAAACATTTGAATCATATAAAATACAGTGTTCTAGCATGCTAGCGTACAGGATGTTTAGCCATTTAGCAAGCCAAAAAAAGGGCGCGCAATTCAAGTGATTTCGGCTACAGATGCATCAAGGGTGACCTTCTGACCTCTGGTGACGACGCCTTCCAGGTGAACCACGTTGGGATGATCAAACTGGCCCATTATGCTGGCCTCGCAGAGAAAGTCCCGCCGTTGCTTCTCCGTGTAGCCTACTTTCAGCGTTTTAATGGCCACCGACACGTCCCTCTTCCCCGGCAGCTTCAGCCGTCCACTACACACCTCTCCAAACTCTCCTGCGACACACACAGCCGAGTTAGACACCCCGATTAACACTCCAACGCTACTTCATACATATCAGTCAAGATGGCCGCCCAATGCACACGGGGGAGTGCGAGCAAGCGGGCAGATAATTGGATATGCTACATAGAGGACACGCCAACACACTTATATGGCTGGTAAGTAAAAGCGATGCGGCGGCAATTCATCAGCAGCCCGGCATTTTTGTGCATCCTGGCCTTAAGAGGAGACATATTAATTATAAACCAATCTAACAGCAGCGCCATCAATAACCGCCGGCCGGAGAGAAGCTGGGGCGGCTATCGAGAGTGTAAATATTTGGTTGTCATTGTGATAAATGAGAGAGATGTGTGACTAAAGCGAGGCAGCGGCCGAGACAAGAAGAGAGCTCACCTGCGCCGATAACCCTCTCAATCTTAATGCAGGAGGCGTCCAGCTCCTTGGCGAACTGATGGACAGCTCTGTTCGGGTCCTCGTACGTTTCAGGGTCGATGTAGGTTTTGGAGCCTGGAAATTTAACTGTAGACGGGTAAGAGGATTACTGGTACGATTAAATATGCACACCTCACACGCACCCAGACCTTGACGGACGGCTGTGATTACCGGCGGGGGTAGGGATGCAGGGCGAGGGGCTAAACGCCGACCAGCGATGGAAGATAGAATGTCAAACGCTCCCTTTCATCAAATAATAAAGCCGCGCTTGTTTCCCTGCGTGTTGCATGAAAGCGCCATTATATTTTCTTGTTAAGCTGTTCACAATAAAGCTGAAAGGGCAACGTCAAGTGGTAGCTGTCAGTCTGGGCGTAGTGCGTATGGTGAGTCCCGACTGCTTAGCAAGGACGAACGCATCACGTCGCTGGATTTGGGTGCAAAAAAAAACCCCGATAATGATGCTAACAGCGCTAACGGTAGAGTTAGCCACGTTGGGTCTTTCCACACGCCTTCCATCTAATCAAATCTTTTAATTACGACGCTACCTGTCAACGCTAACGGCAAGCTGTTTAATGAGATGCAAAAAGGGAATAGTCGGCATCATGCGGCGAAGAAAATGAGTAAAATGGACTGTCGCTAACGAGTAATTAAATAACTAATTCGCAACAAATGCGGCAAGAGCTTTTGCCTAATAACTTCCGCTTTCTTTCGCCGACGTGGCCGCTTGAGCAGAAGGGCGGCGTTGTGTTCCAGTCATATGCATTAGCGGCTGACGTTTCCCTTTTTCTCGTCCGTCGTAATTGCTTCGTCCATCTAAGCTGTCAGGGAATCTGATGGAGCGTGTTTATCACGGCTTCTTCCACTCGCCGACCGACAAATTGGGTGAACCGGGCCTGCGCGTGCCTTATCTGGCTTTCGTCTGTCAACCCAGCTAGCGCCGTGATGTTTCGCGTAGCTGTGTAGGTCGTCTCCATAAACAGATGTTGTTTGGAGCGTCTGCTGGCTTGTTTGGCTGAGTTGGAGCGTGCGAGCAAGTATGCTAGTCAGGTCGAGTCGCGACTGCATGTGCATGCTGTGCCACCTTGAACCTTTGTTTCCAAATCAGCAGTTTGCCCACACCACTGATCATTAGCCCAGCAAGTTTAGGCAGGCCATTGCCAGCGCCATCTCCAGAGGCTTCATTAAGACAGTGCTGAGAGAAAACCTCTTATTGGCCGAGAGGCCTGGGCACGGGGGTTCACAATCCACAAGTCAAACATCTAGAGGAACATTTTAAGGCCGAGAGGTTGTTGAGTGGTTTTTAGTGCTTTTTTTTGTCGCGGTATGGGGAATGCTAATTGCTAAATTTGCACAGGTCATTGTAGATATTACATTTCAGATACTAATTTTAATGGATGTTTGACAGTATTGATGCAAATGCAAATCTCAACAATGTTCTAGTCATTTGATCCATAACATTTGTACGTTGACGGTCCAAATGTATTTCTTTGGGATACAGCTGTGTCAGCAAAAGTTTGGACTCTTTTCTTCCCTCTCCAATTTCTGATCTGACAACCCTAATGCGTGTGAAATACGCCTGGTGTGATAAAATATGCTCAGTAAAAGACTCTGATTTGAAACTTCTTGATCAAGGATTGTTGGCCAAGCAGATATTTACGCTCTAAATCGAAACAATCCCCTACCAAGAAGACAGAATCCAAAATAAAAACGGACAGGAAAAAAACGGAGCATCAGCTTGTCGGCCTGAGACAACCAAATACAGGTTTACACAACAAGTTTCTGGAAGATTCCGGAGACTTTGTATCTTGGCTTGCATAAAAAAAACAGCAAATCTTTGTGAAACGGAGACACAGAACGCACTCGAGGAGACATCTAGGAACCATGTCCTCGTGTGTGTGGTCCGACACGTTTAGGAAATCTTTTAGTGTGAACCCAGCCTAAGCTAAGTATGGTGAGCGCTAACCATAATAATGGGTGACTAGTTATCCGTCTTGCTCCTGTCTCTTCCTGTAGACTTTAGTTCCAGTACCGCTTCAACACACCTGCTTGTAATTTCTGAAGCGTGAGCCCAAAGACCTTGATTAGCCGGTTCAGGTGTTTGATTAGAGTTGGAACTAAACTCCGCAGGACGTTTTCCAGCTGACGAGCAAGTGTGTAATGAGCAGATGAAATGCTGGAACTCACATTGGAAGTAGAGCTCCTCATCCCCTTCCTGGTCCGCCTTGCTGTAGCCGCAGTGTCTACACGGGTTAGAAAGAACACACAATATTGGCGCCGAGCGACTGGGTTATTGCAATCGTTACTTTTAAAGTAAAATCCAGTTTTAACGAACTTTAAGTAGCCTTGTAGAGCAAGATAGTCTGTTTTCTCTGAGGTTACTAGGGTTGCTTGTACAAGAAGCTTGTAAATTGACCGTTATTGCACAAACTGCCAATTTTATTTTCTTTTTCTATCTATCTATTTTTTCTCTTTATAAAGGGTCATTTAAATAGGTATGGTAAAACGTAATTGACGCATGCTCCAAGAAATGTACAGCTATAATCATGCTAGCGGTGGGCGATATTGGTAAAAAAAATGTCACAATAATTTTGCCGATATTGATTCAATTTGCTGATATTTGCAAACAAAATTGTATTGCGCTACTGTAACGTGAGATGGTTACATTTTACGTGAAAATGTTTAAATGACACAATTGGCATAAATGTTAATGTTTTCAAAATAACAGCAAAGAATATAAAAAAATCAACTTTGCCATGGAAGTGTTTTTTTTTTAACAAGACAATGAGGTTTAAATAAATGCAAGGTACCTTTTTGTTAAAGTAGAATTTTCATTGGTACGGCATCGTCTAGCATTTTTTTGAAAAACCAAAATGTAAAAAAAATTCCGAAATACGTTTGTTTTCCACTTTCATTGCGCGTACAGATAAAATTGGCTTTTTGTATGCGAGTCGTTTCCAACTTTGGCTGCAGCAAACACAAACATACAATGGCTGTCCACCAATAAAACGACAGTAGCAAATTTTGTAGCGTTTCTGTGTTTGATTACAAATGTCTGTCTGTTAAATCGTCAGCAAAAAAAAAATAATTTAGCTTCAACGCTACAATACAAAACAAAGTAACGCAATGTAATATCGTTTTTGCTTTAATATGAGAATATTGCCCACTTTTGCTTGTAGAGATTGAATTAAAAATCGTTATCATAAGTATGCAATAAGCAAGGCTGTTGTATCAAATGTTCATAATGCTACTAACGCTAGCAGCGGACTTTTTACACTAAAGCAAAAACGTTGTTACTAGCTAACTATCTAACTCGTTATAACAAGATTGCGAACCATTGACATTTTTATAGGTGTGGCTAATTAGCGCATTAGCTAGCATCATTCCAGCTACTGTAAAAAGGCATTCAGGTTTGAACAACAATGCATAACCATTGAGTTTGGATGGACATGCGGGTAGCGACACGTTTGTGTGAAGGTCCTCGTGAGGTTCTGGCTGCAAGGACAGACATTATGAGTGAGGGTCTGGGAGGTCTGGTTGAGCCATGAGCTACAGGTACAGGTGGTCATCTCGGAGCTAGTGAAGGAGCTAAATGTGGAGTGTGATGGAGGGTGGAGGTGAGGAGTGAACTCCACAGGTACAGCAGGCCTTGGAGGGGACAGATAAGCGAACTGAAAGAGCGAGACTCACAGTAGCGGAGAATCAATGGGGGCCGCGAGAGCGTACCTTCTCCCGATGATGAAGCCAAACACCATGAAGACCAGTATGATGGTGCCGGCCACTGCCACCACCGCTATGATGATGACTGGGTTCTGCTCGCTGGAGAGAACGGTAGCTGCAGGCCAAGCACAGACAGGAAGAGGTTTAGTGACATCACCGCAGTACTGTGATGGGGTGGTGTAGATGGTTTACTCGTTTAAGGTGGAGTGTTTATCTCTCTTTCCTTGCCATCTCACCTCTCTTTCTAGTTCTCTCTCTCTCTCCCATCTCATCTATTTTTTTTTCTTGTTTGCTCTCTCTCTATCTCTCTCTAGCTCTCTTTCCTCGCATCCACTCTCTATTCTCTCTCTTTCTCTCTCTCTCTCTTCTCTTATCTCTTTCTTTTTCGTGTTATCTCTCTCCATCTTTTTCTCTCTCGCATGTCCTCTCTCTTTCTCATCTCCTCTTTCTTGGTTCTCTCTCTCTCTCTCTCTCTCTCTCTCTCTCTCTCTCTCTCTCTCTACCATCTAATCTCTCCCCCCCTCTAGCTCTCTTTCCTCGCATCCACTCTCTAACCCCCCCTCTCTCTCCAGCTCTCTTTCCTCGCATCCACTCTCTAATCTCTCTCTCCCTCTCTCTAGCTTTATTTCCTCACATCCTCTCTATCTCTGCCATCTCTCCTCTGTGTCTTTTGTTCATTTTCTCTCTATCTTTCTTTCTGGCATATCCTCTCTCCTTTTTTCTCATTCCATCACTTTCTCTCTTTGGCTCACTTCTTTTTCTGTGATCTCTCTAACTCTCTCTCTCCCTCTCTCTCTTAACATCTCTCTCTCTCTGTCTGTCTGTCTGTCTGTCTTTCTTTTTCTCCCTCTCACTCACCATCCCATTTATCTTTCTATCTTTTCATTATTCTTTCTCTCTGCCATTTAATCTCTCCCGTTCTCTCCCTGTCTCTCTATCTTTCTTTACTCGCACCCCCCTCTCTTTCTCTCTCTCACTCACCATCTCAACTTTCTTTCTATCTGTTCCTTGTTCTCTCTATCTTTCTTACTTAGTCATCTACTATCTTCCCCCTCTTCCTCTCTCTCTCTCTCTTTCTGCCATATAATCTCTCTTTCATTCTCATTCCATCCCTTTCTCTCTTTGTTCTCTCTCTCACTCTGCCTCTCTCATTGTCACTTTTTCTTTCTCTTTCTCTCTCTATTTCTCTCTTACCCTTAATCTCTCTCTTTCGCTCTCTCTCTCTCTCTCTCTCTCTCTCTCTCTCTCTCTTTCAGAGGGAGGGGCTGGCTCTATTTTAGGGTCTCGCTGAGTGCACGGTTCTACAGTTTCTGAAAATGGGCTTAATAGTCCCAGATGGT
Source organism: Paedocypris sp. Pulau Singkep (assembly GCA_017309775.1). Classification (NCBI taxonomy): domain Eukaryota; kingdom Metazoa; phylum Chordata; class Actinopteri; order Cypriniformes; genus Paedocypris; species Paedocypris sp. Pulau Singkep. Next base: position 50,028 of record MU204249.1, read on the forward strand.
GGTACTGTGGCCTGCATTTGAAACAATGACACATTCAGGTTGGATTGTTTTTCGTTCACCTTGTTTGTAACGTTTTAAAATAACGCAATCATTGAAAAATAGCAAACGACTCCAATGTCTTGCAGATTAAAATGCGCCATTGTCTGGGTCAAGGATTTTATGTGTGTAAAGTAGGACTGCATAAATATATATATAAATGATAACAATATAATAAATAACGCACATTAACTGGTTGATTCCACACGCTTTGCAAACAAATGAAAACAATTATTGTGAAAATTACAAATGGCGAAAACATTTTAATAAATTATTTTAATAGAAACATTGAAAACACATTGCCGCACATTGAAAAAATAAAAAAAATCAAAGTGACAAATTAAAAGTCCAAATTGTCTCAATATATGAAGCTCTTATATATACATGCGTGTGTGTGTGTATATATATAGTTAACATTTGTGACAAATCTTTTTTTATATTTTATTAATATTTTATCTTTATTTTTATTGTATTTACCACTTATTTATCCTCGTTCTCAAATGCACCCGCCTCCAAGCCCTATATTAAAATGGTGGACGAATAAAAAAATACATTTCACTATCATGTATAATGTGTGTGCGACAAATATAATTAGAATTTGAATCTTATGAAACGAAAATGTAGTAAAAAGAGAAGATTGGCTTTACACACTTTTTTGCTCACCAGATCCAGAGGATTCTTCTTTGGTGGTGACCTCAACTCTCGGACCGAAGGTGCCGTAACCTGCGGCAGTGAAGGCCCGAATCTGAAAGATGTACGCCGTGCTGGGTTTCAGATTGTTGACTGTGGTCGAGGTGAACTTTGACTTCACGGTGGAGTAAATGCGATCTTTCTGGTCCTTTAGGTTAAAAAGAACAACACACAAAAAAACAAAATGGTGTCACAGCGTATCAAAAGCACAGATTGTACAAATTCTTCACAGGGAAAGGCAGTTTTGCTGAAGTGCTTGGCAGTGAACACTACAGCATTTGGCCCTTTTCACACACAAAGAGTTCAAGCAGAGGCAATATCATAGTGTTTCATCCGTATCCTAGGTAACCGAAAGTAAGCTGTTTGTGAAGAGGCGATGCTTCATTTACAGTTGGAATGTCGAAGCGAGTTTAGTGAGGATGTGAGTCGTCTTTCCCATAGAGAAAGAAAAAAAGAACATAAAACGGTAATACATTTGCAATATATTTGACTTATATTCCATATCCTTTTGGATTAGGGCACATATATAAAAAAAAATGACAATTGACTCGAAAGGTAAATGAAACTCATTTGTTTTCTTTGCTTTAGTCCCACAGTACTCATGTTTATGCTATTTTTTTAAATACGTGTTTTATTACAGTTATTACAAATATTTCATTTATGAATTTAGGGGGGCTTGGAACACACTAGGGTATTTGTAGTGTAAAATGTGTTTCTACTTACAAAATTTTCACCTTACAAAATGGTCAATCGGAACAAAATAATTTCGTAAGTAGAGGCACAACTGTATAGTGTGTATTATTGGAACTTTGGAACTTAAGGTTTATCAAGAGCATGTGCTACTGACAGAAACGTGGGTTTTCCATCAATTATTAAATTATCATTCCTGTACTTATGTAGAACAAAAATAACGTTTAACTGGAATTATTACCAATATTTTATTCATGAATTTAGGGGAGATTGGAACATACTAGGGTATTTGTAGCGTAAAATGCCTTTCTACGTACAAAATTTTCACCTTGCTGAACAAATTAATTCCGTAAGTAGAGGCGCAACTGTAAAGCGACAGTGTCCGATTTATCGTCCAGCCTCTTTGGAACTCAAATCATCCAAACGAAAAGCCTCACCGTTCCCGTGTGAGCTTTGTTTTATCAAGAGCATGTGCTGCTGACAGAAACATGCGTTTTCCATCAATTGTTAAATTATCACTCCTGTACTTCTGTAGAACGAAGAAAAAAAAGCGTTTAACTGGAATGCCAAGGACTGTTAGCAGTGAAGTCAAGCTTGCTTGGTCATTTCCACCGCGGACAGACTCGAGCCAAAGAGCAGAGCTCAGGAGGCCGGAAGCCCACCAGGAGAGGACACCATGAAGTCCAGCTTGTAAGGAATGGATAAAAGGCTGGATGGAGGAATCCGAGCATGTCTGTGTGAAATTTCCCAGCATCTTTAGCTTCTGCTCAGGCTCTTTGGGAGCTTTATTTTTTTTTTATTTTGGTGGTGAATAGATGTTTGTGTGGGACTGAAGACCTCAGTGTAATTAAAATCTTATGAGAGGCTCATTCATTTCAGCAATTAGACGGGAACGATCCACTCAGGCCGGAGCGCTTCTCGGCACGATAAGGAGAAAATGAACAGGATGGAATTGCAGGAAACTGGTTCGGCGACAAAGAGGACACTGATGGAGGACAGAAAGATCATTGAGGGTCCGTGAGGTGGAGCAGGTGGTGTCTACTCACTTTCTCGTAGTACTTGATCTCGTATTCGGTGATGACGCCATTGGGCTGCTCCGGTTCCTGCCAGGAGAGTCGGACGCTGTGCTGCTGGACTCGCTCTTTTATCACCTCGCTCACCTGAGATGGAGCTGAAAGATGGAGAGATCTTTGAGCCTTTTGATCTGGATGTGTTGTGTGGTTTTATGCATCGGACTAGATGATGCTTTTGCTAATCAAGCTTGTGGAGATTCATAACGTAAACAATGGAGACGTAGCAAAGTTTAGAGTTCGAATCGTGACAAAGAAAAAGTTGATTTATAGATTGATGATCAGAAACACAAGCGTAGGAATATACCTCTAATAGAAGGCCATGGCGTTCTATTTTTTAACTATTCCATGGGTGGCGCTCGATTAGAGGTGGTGTTCTATTAGAGGTTTAACGGTAAATAATATACAGTGGTGCCACGACCTACACATCTTCTAGATAACGAAAACCTCGAGTCACGAAAGGCCAAATAAAAAAACTGCTATGTAACATGTTTTATCATTACATTAATTGCCAATATTGTAGCATTTATAAAAAATGTTGTCTTACATTTGGATTTTTTTTCCTAATCCTAATTTGGATTAGATTAGATCTTTTAGGGATTTATATTAGGATTTTATTAGATTAGGATTACCTAACGAAATTTTCGGCACGGATAATTTTGTAAGTCGGGGAGCCAGTGTAATAGAATTTGTAAAAATATTTTTCCATTCATATATTTTTGATTATACGTTTGTTTATTCTTTTTGAAGAGCTGCAGTTTTTTCTCCTAGATCTCTACTAATGCCTTTACTAAACTTCCTCCACTTTTCCGCTCAAAAAAAGCACCCTCCAAAAGAACCGATGTAAAAGCAATGTAAATGCAAACAGTATTCATCCTCCACGCGATCGTGTTGAATTAAATGCGCAATTTCAAGGAATAAATTTGAATATTAATAAACCAAGTTTGCGCCACGACGTCTGCATCGCAAACCTGAGACAAATGCGCCTTAATATATTCACAAGTGCTTAAACAATATTCCCTCGTTTCAATTCAAATGCACTACCTGCACACACACACACACATACACACACACACACACGCCGCTACAGCTCTGATGAATATTCACTCAGTGCCTCCTAAATGTTTACACCTCATAATGGAAATTTCAATTACTGAGCAAACAGCAGAAGACAGCCTTATCCCAGTCAGAGTAAAACAGCAACGTCTGGCTTATGAATGTCAATTAAGTCAAATTAATTCTGCCGACACAGGCGGAGGCGTCTCATATCCTGCAGATGGGTGAGCGTTAGCCGGCTTTTTAAAGAAATATGCCCATTTCCCTCGCCACCTCATTTAGCGTCCCCATTACACTCACTTCCCATTGCGCTTCCTAATAAACTAGTCTTTACGAAGCCAGTGTACAATCACACAGCGGAATGTCCGCACAAAGAAGCTCGGAAAATAAACGTAAGGAATATACTAATTGTACGAAATGTCCCGCGCAAAAACATTGTGCAAAAGGTTTGTGCGGAAAAATGTTCAGACGATTGTTTGGAGAAAATGACGCTCAAATTAATCACACGTACTGTACAAAAAAAAACATACAGAATGTTCATGCAAAAAAAAACCACACTCTGTACGAAAAAGCTTACAAAAAATGGGATGGAATGTCTATTTGTGGTTTTTGGACCAAACAATAAACTTGAAACCTGAAAAAACTGCTTAAAAATCTTTACAAATTATACAAAAAAAAAAATCATACAAATGCTTGTACACAAAAAATTGTACAAAATGTTCCCATAAAAAAAAATCCACACACTGTTTGTACAAAAAAAGGACACTGTACAGAAAATCATACTGAAGTTTGGAGAAAGTGATCACACACACATTGTTTGCCTACTATGCAAATGAAAAAACTATGCACAAAAAATTGTACAAATGCATGTACACAAAAAAAAAACGTACAAAATGTTCACACAACAAATCTTTCAAAATATTGTGTCCAAAAATGTCCAAAAAAGTCCCAAAATGCTTTGTGCCAAAAATTACTTTATTTTTTACTATTATTATTTAAATGAATACTTGCACAAAACAATTCAATGTCATAAATAATACAAATAAACCAAACATACAAAATGTAACAAGCGAACGTCATAAACCAGCTTCAAAATTAAAATGACTGAATTAAAATCGTATCCAATATTTTTTTATAAATAAAAATTACAATTAATAAAAGCAACACTGCGTTATGCTCAGTGTATTGAGCATAACAATTCAACGTATTGATGTGAAAATTCCCACACGTGCTTCTAATAACGCATCAGTCTAAAGTCACATGACCGCATGCTGCTCCAAATCGACCGCTCACTTTAAACACGCCCACAATCGCAATTCCCACCCAACAGAAAACAGAAAAAGCCGAATTAAACTCCGACATCGGATGCGTTCACGGCCTGGACAGACACAGTCGGACACGTGGAAATGTGGCACTCATGCGTGCGGCATTAATGAGTGTCCCGGCTCAACCAACGGCTGATGAAGAAAACACAGAATCCTCTCAAGCAGATGAAGGACAAAGAGAGGAATCTGACTGATCTCTGTGTGTGTTTCTGGCAGAACGGAGAAGGTAAAGAGTGAGAACGGTCGAAATCAGCGAGCGCCCATCCGTGAAAGAATAGGATATAGGGTCGTGACCTCGCTTGACCTGGGATTTGATTGGTCACTGGCCTAGTGGTAATGAGTGATTAAGGTTTAAAAGCCCGTAATGGCTTCTCCAGGATTCTGATGGTATCGCTGCTGACAGCTAAAGGTCTAAATCCAAAACAGTGGAATTGTGTTTTGACATTGCTGGTGTAATCCAACTAAAACAATCTAATTTTCCATCTCCGACTGCCATAACTAGACGGTCGTAACCGCGGCCCCAAAGGTTGCAACACTAGATTTAACACAAAGACAAAAACAGCAATGAATCGAGCAGTCAAACGCTCTTGTCCACAATCACAGGCCATTTCTCACCATGATATCTTTCTTCATCAGTGCACGCACACACACGCACACACACACACATGCACATAGAATGCACACACACTAAAGCATATACACAAACGTAAAGAGTACACACACACACACATATGCACATAGTATAAACAAAAATTGCTTTTAAAATTATCTTCTTACATAAAATCTATGCAAATTATATTTCTTTTATATAAATTATATAAAAGGAAAGTAACAAAAAGGTACTAAAAACAAAAAGAATTACTAAAATCTAAAGACTACAGTCTTTATGCTGCAAAAAACAAATTATAAAACAAAAGTCTACTTGTAGAAAATTAAAGTAACAAAAAATACATGCAACTTGTTTCTAAAAGTAAATTCTAAGACAAAACTACTCTTAAAGTAAATAATAACGTTGAGAAATATTATTTTTTAAAAATTGAGAATTTCCAAAATCCATTTTTATGGCAAAGTGGTAAAAAAAACAAATAAATAAAAAAAAAATAGCAAAATCAAGAATTTATTTTAGCCAAAATATAATATGCAGACAAATCCATTTCCAAAAATGGAAATAAAACACACAGCACACAAAAAATACAAGCAATTATTGAAATAAAAGAAATGATAAACTACACAATAGGTAAATGTGTACCAGTTATATTTCAAAAAATCTAATAAAAAAAAATTACAAAAAATGCCAAGCTAACGGTAAAAGAAACCTCCTGAGCATCATTTAAGCCTCAAGCAAAACTCTCAACTAGAAAGTCTCCCATCCGAGAAGCAGCAGCCACCGCTGAGAACCAGCCGGGTAATTGAGAATCGAGCGCGGTGACAGTCCTCATATCGACTGCGAATCTGCGAGCTGGAAGACAAGCGCCGAGTTCAGCATTAATGCGGAGGAAAAGTGTCTCTCACCTTCCCCACGGTATGTTTAACCGCTGCCCTATAACAAGCATTAATGACATGCTTACCTCACAGCCAGCCCGGCCACTCCCACTTTTTATCGCACGTCAGGGGCCTAGTGCAGCAGAAAATACTATAATTGTTCCGCGTGTCCTAGAGTGACCGCGCGATGGGGCGGAGTTGATATTAGCGACCTTCCGAACGCAAAGCTAACTCAAGCAGAAGCTAGCGTCTATCACGTCCTGAGCGTGAGAGAAGAAAGTGAAACGGAGGGAGAGAGTTAAAGAAAGTGAGAGTTAAGAAAAAGAGTAAAAGCGAAGAGTGAAAGGAAGGGAGTGCGACTAAGGAAGAGATAATGAGGGAGAGAGAAAATGAGCGAAAGTGAAAAAGAGTGAGTGGGTGAGTGGAAGTGAGAGAGAGACCATGAAGAAAGAATGAGCGTGAAGGTAATAAAATGAGAGAGTAAGAAAAGTGTAAGAAAAAGAGTGACAGAGTGAGGGAGAGAAAGAGAGGGAGACTAAGAAAGAGATATTGAGGGAGTGATTGAGTGAGAAAAAGTGGGTGAAAAAGAGATAATGAGTGAGTGAAAGTAAGAAAGTGAGATGGAGGGAGTGAGTGAAACAAAATTAGAGTGAGAGAGTGGGAGTCTAAAGGGAGGGAATGTGACTAAGGAAGAGATAATGATGGAGTGAGAAAGTGAGTGGAAAAAGAGAGACAATGAGTGAGTGAATGATTGAGTGAGTGAGAGTGAGTAAGTGACACAGTGAAGGAGAGAATGAGCGTGAGAAAAAGTGATAGGGAGGGAGTGACTGAAAGAAAATGAGAGTTAAAGAGTGTAAGAAAAAGAGTGAGAGAGTGAAGGAGTGAAAGGAAGGGAGTGCGACTAAGGAAGAGATAATGAGGGAGGGAGAAAGTGAGAGAAAGTGGGTGAAAAAGAGTGAGTGAGTGAGTGAGTGAGTGGAAGTGAAAGAGAGACCATAAAGGAGAGGATGAATGTGAGAGAAAGTAATACAATGAGAGAGTAAGAAAAGTGTAAGAAAAAGGGAGTGGGGAGTGGGAGAGGGAGGGAGTGAAAGAGAGGGAAGGTGACTAAGGAAAAGATATTGAGGGAGTGATTGAGTGAGAAAAAGTGGGTGAAAATGAGAGATAATGAGTGAGTGAGTGAGTGAGTAAAAGGAAGAAAGTGGAATGGAGGGAGTGAGTGAAACAAAATGAGAGTGAGTGAGTGAAAGGGAAGGAATGAGATCATGAGAGAGTGATTGAGTGAGAGAAAGTGAGTGAAAAAGAGAAACAATGAGTGAGTGAGTGAGTGAGTGATTGATTGAGTGAGTGAGAGAGAGAGACACAGTGAAGGAGAGAACGAGCGTGAAATAAAGTGAGAGGGAGGAAGTGAGTGAAAGAAAATGAGAGAGTGAAAGCGTGTAAGAGAAAGTGTGAGATGGTGAGTAAGAGAGTGAGGGAGTGAAAGAGAAATACATTATGGACGCATTATGGGATGTTTCCGTACACTTTCCCTCAGAGACGTTTCCAGAAGCCATGGAGTGTGGCTCCATAAAAGAATCGTCGCCCTCTTGTCTTTGTCACTGAAGTTGGAAGTATTTTAATTTGAATCGCGGCACTTATCAAGTCAAGGCTGAAGCTCTCACGCTCGCGGCTTCTTTTCACTTTCCTCAAATCTATTAAATACCTCTGAACACTCGTCAGGAGACGGATGAATGGGATGAGTATACAAACACGTTTAAGCCTGCTGTATTGCAGCTCGCTTTCATCGCCGGCATCTAGGTTTCTAAACGATGCAAGCTTGAGTTTAGCCGAGGGCGACGGAAAAATGAGGCGTGTCAATCTGGCTCCTTAATGAGGTGATGTAATCCAGCAGACTGGCCTTGATTTGCAAGTGACGCACACTTGTTTTATGGCATGGACTCCATTTCCCACAATTCCCTGTGAGTCGTTTTTTTTTAGTGGAAAGGAGATCAAACAAACACAATTCCAGAACTATTTTGGAAAACTGTTGTTCCGTCGAGTCCACGCGCAGAAGCAAACAAAATTCTAACAGAATGCGTAATCGAAGAAAAATCAAAGTTTTTTTTTGAGAGATTCCTGATGTGACAGAACCAGCCAATCAGTTGCAGTGGGAGGGTCAAAATGAGGTGTGTCAATCAGCCTCCTTGATGAGGTGATGATTAGGCCTTGATTAGGAAGGTGTGAGTCACAATTTTTTTTAGCATGAACTCAATTTCCCACAATTCCTCGTGAGTCGTTTTTTAAGTGGAAAGGTGACCAAACAAACACAATTCCAGGCCAAATTTGGAAAAGTGGTCCATCTGTGTGTGCAATTGCGTTACGTCTACGCAGAAACAAACTAAATTCCAACGGAATGCGAAATTAATTCGACAACACAAATTGTGAGGTCGCCTTGATGCGCAAAGTATCAAAAGATCAATTCCAGATGTGACAGAACCAGCCAATCAGTGGCAGTGGGAGGGGTTTTAGTGAATTTGCCCCTCCCATTTTTGCTGATTGGCAGGTTGTGTTCACTCTCAAACTGACCTGACAATTAACATTTTTTGGAATTTTAACCGAGTATTGCTTCATACAAGGTTTCAAAAGGCATTTTCTTCGGGGGTCTTAGGTTGGGGACCACTAGGATGATTGTGAATGTTTTCAATATCTCTGGATTTCTTGGTCAGTCTTCCGGGCTTTAAAAGAGCCGGGCCTCATGTAGACAGCTTTTCCAGAGCCTTGTGAAAAAAAAAAAAAGCTCGGCGATGGCGACAACTCTAACGAGGCCTGACGCAATCAACATCACTTAGCTTGACGTTTTAGCTCTCAGCATGACGCGGGGAAAAAAAAACGCTTGTGAAAAGAGGGCAGTAAAAGGAGATGTGAACCGGAGTGAGCGTGTAAAAATGTGAATGTGAAAGAGAAAGTTAGGGTGTTAGATCTGCTCATTATTGCTTTGGGTTTTCAAACATGAGAGAGAGAGAGAGAGAGAGAGAGAGAGAGAGATGAGAGAGATGAGAGAAAGGGATAGTGAGGAAGTGAATGACAGAAAGTTGGTGAAAAAGAGAGAGAATGAGTGAGTGAAAGTGAGAGAGACCTTAAAAGAGAGAATGAGCGTGAGAGAAAGTGAGACGGAGGGAAGAGTTAAAGAAAATGAGAGAATGAAAGAGTGTAAGAAAAAGAGTTAAAGGGAGGGAGTGCAACTAAGGAAGAGATAAGGAGGGAGTGCGGAGGTGAGAGAAAGTGGGTGAAAAAGAAAGTGAGCGAGTGAGAGAGTGAAAGTGAGAGAGATCATGAAAGAGAGAATGAGCGTGAAAGTAAGAAAGTGAAATGGAGGGAATGAGGTAAAAAATGATAGTAAGTGTAAGAAAAAGAGTGAGAGTGAGGGAGTGAAAGGGTGGGAGTGCGACTAAAGAAGAGATAATGAGGGAGTGATTGAGTGAGAAAAAGTGAGTAAAAAAGAGAGAATGAGTCAGTGAGTGAGTGAGTAAAAGCCAGAAAGTGAGACAGAAGGAGTGAGTGAAACAAAATGAGAGTGAGAGAGTGAAAGGGAGGAAATGCGAATAAGGAAGAGATAATGAGAGAGTGATTGAGTGACAGAGAAAGTGAGTGAAAAAGAGAGACAGTGAGTGAGTGAGTAAAAGTGAGTGAGTGATGGATTGATTGATTGAGCGAGAGACACCGTGAAGGAGAGAATGAGCGTGAGAGAAAGTAAGAGGAAGGGAGTGCGTGAAAGAAAATGAGAGAGTGAAAGATTGTGATAGAAATTGTGAGAGATTGCGGGAGGGGCAGGGCGAGAATGCGACAAAGGAAGAGAAAGAGAGGGAGAGAATGAGTGAGAGAAAGTGTGTGGAAAAAGTGAGAGAATGAGTGAGTGAGTGAACATGCGAATGAAAGAGCGAAAATGTGTGTGTGTGTGTGTGGGTGTGTGTGTGAGAAGCGAGTGAGTGTGAGCGAAGGAGACTGAGGAAGAGATAGCAAGGATGTTAAAAGGTGAGTGAAAAATAGAGAGAATGAGTAAAAGTGAGAAAGACACACACACACACACACACACACACACGTCATCTTGGTTCTTATCTACTGCCGCTTGCATCATAAGTCTAGAGATACAGTCACCCCCCGTTTAACGTGATAAAGGTACGCGCCAAAAGCCTTTGCCAAAAGAGAATTCTAGCAATAAATAAATCCCAACTGCAAATTGTGTTATTGTTTGAATCATAAATCATCCTCCCACATTCCTTAAACACAGCAGGAGCGTTGTAATTTTATACAATCATTTTTGAGCAAAAGTCATAGCTGGAATTGTTTATCGGGTAAATTCACAAACAACACTTCCTGTTTACGCAACGATGCAACTGCCAATCACAAGCCACGATCAACCATCGGCCGTTCTGATTGGCCGGCAAGTCCAGCCATTGTGTCGTAGGACTTCAACGTCTCCTCGCGATTTTGACTCATTTAAACAGCTTGTTTAATTTAAATACGAAAAAAAACGTTAGACGAAAAAATAAAACGTATAAAAAAGAATGAGTGAGTGGGTGAATGAGTGGGAGAGTGAGTGAGTGAAAGGGAGTTTGGGAAGAAAGTGAGACGGAGGGCATGAGTGAAAAAAATGAGAGAGTAAGAGTGAGAGAGTGAAAGTGAGAGAGTGCGACTAAAGAAGAGATAACGAGGGAGTGATTGAGTGAGAGAAAGTAGTTGAAAAAGAGAGAGAGTGAGTGAAAGTGAGAGAGGGATCGTGAAGGAGAGAATGAGTGTAAGAGAAAGTAAGAAAGTGAGACGGAGTGAAAAAAAAGGGAGTGAAATACAAAGAGTGAGAGAGTTAAAGAGAAGGAGTGCGACTAAGGAAAAGATAATGAGTGAGTGATTGAGTGAGAGAAAGTGGGTGAAAGAGAGAGAGAGAGTGAGTGAGTGAAAGTGAGAGTAAAATAATGAAAAAATGATAAAATAAGAAAAATCGTTAGATCTTCGTTGTTTCATACAGTCGACATCCTGTCGCTCTCAATCCTTAACGATGAAGCTGTTCTACATCATCGCCAGCCTGACTTCAGCGTGAAGGTTATCCCAACAGTCGCTTGACAGCATAGACGAGTGCTAATGACGGAAGAAAAGAGCGGCAAAACCGAGAGAAGAGCGAAGAGAGAGCAACAAGGGAGGGAACGTCTCTCCGTCAGTGGAGGCTCAGTGAATCAGAAAAGACGATGAAGCCTCAGAGATGAACGATACGGCCTTAAATATTGCGATATACATTACAGCCTCTTGCGATAACGATATATATTGCGATATATAAATTATAATAGATTTCAGAACAGGTTACACACTGTAGACCCTAAGGAAAGCCATACTGCTATTTGTTTTTAAGAAATAAGGAAACGTTGCGTGTCGTTTTGAGAACATTTATTATGCAAAACTGTGATTAAACAACTCAATGTTGCAGATGAATAAACTAAATGTAGTGACTTTTAGAAAGAAAGACTTTTCGTTTAAGTCCTTGGTTCCTAAATGCCAAGTTGCAGAGAATAAAAATAAAACGGGTGTCTTTTTAATTAAGAACGTACACGGTGCTGGAAATACTACTAGTATTAACTAGTCAAATAAGTTTAGATTATTAGTTTAATAGTGAAGTGTGTCATTATTTCAGTCTTGAAAAACACTGTGTTCGCAATATACAAGGCAAAGACCTTTATAAAGAATTATTTAAGAATAAATAATATTTTGTTTGAGTTGAACGGTTTTATGGGCTGAGAATAGTTTAATGCAATCGTCTTTCCAAATATTAATACATCTCCTCCTGGGACAGAATTAGACTCTCTATCGTAGGCCAATTTTGTATCGTTTATATTGCGTATCAACAAAGCATATATTGACCTGTTATAATAACTTACAGAAAAAAAATTATAAAATCGTACAGAAAGGCTGCCTAGTTTAGTGCTCGGAACCAAATCACACCTGCACCTCATACAACTGTCAAAATCTTTAATTATGGTTAATCTTTAACAACCAGACGATCAAATGAATAAAAAGCAGCAATTCTCTCACATATTCACACGTGCGCTTTGATACAATTAAAAGTGAAAAGCGCCTTACAAATGCTCAGAACTTGAACTTGTATCGTTTAAATCGCCCATTCCTAATGCCTGAGGGAATTGACAGTTCGCCATGACAAGGTTTTCGTTTTACGTGTCTCTCTCTCTCTGCGTCGGAGCCTCGACCCCCAGCCCGCCGCTCTCGCTCTACACGCCAGCAAACCGAAATGTGCTTTCCTACCGTTACCGAGAGCTTTGTCACTTTCATTTAGAGCCGGGCCGGGGGGACGCTGCCATTCGCCGCTCCACACGGGCAACGCTCAAGCTGCTAAGTAACGCATTCATTTCTTCCCGAGATCAAAGCTGAGGCTTTCAGGCTGACCGTGAGAAGTTTACGAAGTGAAAAGGCCACAGAATCTCGCATTTACAGTTTGAAAAACAGTGTTGGCGATATTCAGCTCGCCCTCAAAAAATCCCGTAAATATCGCAACAACCTTATAAACTGTGGTGCAAAGTACTTAAGTAAATGGACTTTGTGGCTACTTTTCACTTGTACTGAGTGTCAAAAATAGAAGCAACTTTTACTCTCTACTTGACATTTGTGATTGAGTATCTGCACTCTTTACTCCACGACAATTGGTGACTAAGTAAATACAGTCATTTTTACAGTAAGGTACCCGTACTTTTACTCAAGTAGTGTTCAGGTACTCTTTGCCTCTGCTCATAGTTAATTGCAATATTTATCTAGCAGACGTAATGAGCAGATCCGGTTCAGTCTTGCTCACCAGTTGTGGAATCTGGGATTCAAACCTGCAATTCTTTTGTTGTAATTTCAACTCTCCACCACTAGGAGTGAGTGCCAATGTGTGATATTTAGCAGCTGTAATGATTTCTCCCACTTCTCCCTGCTCAGTATGTTATAAAATATTAATAGTCGGACGTCATTTCTACACCCCGAGCTTCAGAAGAGTGTTTTAGCCATTAGGAAAACTCTATCTCAGGGTTTGAACTCTCTCACAGGGCTTTAGAGGGAAATGGAATTTGCTTCAAAAGCAGACTTTTCAATCTCTGCCACTGACTGAATCCAGTGTGGAGTGTGTTAATATAATATTACGATTTTCTGTTCACATTCAATTACACTACACCAGACTGATTTCTGAAAGCTCGACTAATGTGGATGTTTCGCGATTGTGGACGTTGTGGGCGATATTGAATCTTTCCCGTTGTTCAATTGGCATAGTGTTCGCAACACCAATCGCGGAGGGTTCGAATTGCGGTGTGTTCTTGTAATTTACACAAAACTATATATATATATATATATATATATATTAGCAATGTCAAACTATTATTTTTCACTAATTAATCACAATTCCCTGACCAAAATATCACAAATTTAGAAATCGCGATTAATCACAATTAAAGCTAATATGTAATATTGAGGTGTAATATGTCAATTAGAGTAAAATCTACACTAAGTAATCACTCATTTAAATAATGTAGTATAAGTTAGAATCTTTTTTGTTAAATTTGACAACATAGGTTAACATTCCAAGGTTAAGTCGGACCTTTTTCAAGATAAAACACACGAAGTAAATTTTCGTCTTACATATTACTGTAAGACATCACTTAAAGTTTGAAGTACACATTTTTTGTAGGTTACACTCTTAATAAAAACGGATCTAAAGAAAACAATCCAAACAGAGACAATGAACCAGGAAACAGGAAAAACACAGGTTTTTAAACACTTTGTGCCTAAATGGCAGCAGCTGAACACAATCACTGTGTGTTCCTATTGCAGTTATTGTGCAGATTGTAATGAGCTCCACCTGGGTGAAACAGCGTCAACGCGTTAAAAATAATTACTGAATGAACATTTAAAACAAATTGCATGCGTTAACGCGTTAACTTTGACATCCCTAATCTGTTTACATAAAGAGAGAGAGAAAAAACCTCAAATAGAAGGCCTTGGCATTGTAGTTTTCAACTCTTCTACTGTATTTAAATATAAAAGTGTTACCCAACATCTAGACGTTGGGTTCATCTTTGACAGCCTTGGCAGGATTTGTAATGCGCCACAAAATCTACGTTGTAAAGCAGCAGTGCTTCGATGAATAACTGGGTTATTGCAGCCAAAAACAATGGTATGAATGTGAATGTTCTATTCATTTCGGGAGCGAATGAGTAATTGTTTAGGGAGAGAATGAGAGACATTTCTGTGCATCCCAGAGTCTCAGATGCGGGTAAAAGGAGAAGGAATAGAACCTGTGTGATTATCGCCTGAATCCCGTGAGCTGGAAAAGACAGGGCTGAGGATTTAAAGCGCATTCTTTCGGCTCTCGCGTGATCACTCCGTAGTCGGCGCGATGCAGTTTCCTTCCCAGAAATGCTCCAATCTTACTAGCATTCGCCTGGTTGACTAACCATGTGACTCGACCCACCAATCAAACTGAAGTCGAGGGAGCTTTAGCAACGATGCTAATTTACTAATTCCTGAAAGGTTGTATTTTTATTGTGAAATTAAGATAAAAAGCTATATCCTCTGAAGAATATATATGCGGCTCTTTAAATATAGAGTTTATTATTTGTTTATTTAGTGCAAGACAATCCAGAATCCCAATGTTTTATACTTTGAATGCGAATGGAGATTTTTAATGATACACAATATTATAATAAAAAAAGTATTTTTGAGTGCATTCTGGATTGTTTATAGGTTGGTAGAAAACAACCTTTTTTATTCACACAACTGTCCCCGTGATGCAGCGGCCAATCACAACCCGCATTAAATCATTGGGCCATTCTGATTGGCCAACTCATTTAGTCAATCAATAGCATACATGCTATTTGTCTAGTTTTACTTCTGGTAGTTAGTTTCTGAGAGAAACTCAAGAGTCAAAATATAGAATTGCTCTTACAGATTTTGTGTTTGTGTGCGTCTGTGTGTGTGATAAATATGCACAACAAATATCCTTCAATTAAATGTTTTACGCTTTTAATACAAAGAAAGAATTTTATATACTCATAATATAATAATAAAAAAGTATTCTTGAGTTCAACCATAGCTGGATTTCCAAAAGGCTGATAGAAAACAACACTTCCATTTAGCACATGACGCAGCAGCCAATCACAACCCGTTTTCAATCATTGGGCCATTCTGATTGGCCAACTCGTACAGCCAATAGTTAGCATAGATGCTAATATTCTAGTCTGATACATCGAAGTTAATTTCTCAGGGAAACAAAAGGCTAAAAATACAGAGTTGATCTTTACAAAACGGCTGTGTGTTTCGATAAATCTACCCACCGTGAGATTAGCTGTGAGCGCTAATGATGCTAAATCACAGACTTTTCCTAGGAACAAGTAGCCGAGTGAGCGGCCGTGATGTAATCGTTAACATACGCCAGAGACTCATATAAAGCGACCACACGGACCGCCGGAGTGAAACGCCAACCTTAAGAAAGACGCAAACCAAATGAGCGATGAACGTCCCGGGACGGCGGCCAATTTTCTCCCCCACCTTATCTCCTGCCAGACTGACCTTTGGCTATACAAGAAGCTACATGACTCATGAAGTCATGAGACGCGTGTTAACACATGCTGCGAGTTTTATCGTTCGTCTTAATAAAACAGACGAGTCGCATTTGAAGGGCTCACTAAACAGGCAGAGGTACCACAACCTTCTCATCTCGGAGAAATGTCAAAGCAATGCCCCGGGCCGGCGCTGATTGCACATCTGAGCCGCGGCGGAACTGAAAAGCCCAGATTATTCGCCAAACAAGCCGTGCTTTAAACTGATCAGGGTCAGACGCGCGGCGGAAAAGCTATTATTTTAGATTTCGTACGCGCTCATGGACACTTATCGTAGTGGTGCCATTGGTTCACTTTGCCAGGCTGTCTCTTAAAGGCACAGCGCGGTGAAAATGAATATTCAGTACGTACACTGGTGGTTAATTGGTTCTGAGAGACCTGGATTTACGTTAAGTTAGGATTATGTCTGCCATCCTGCATCACTTAGTTATCTTGTATTAAGATGATAAAGCAAATACCGTCAATTTGTAGCAATAAATTTAATTTGTAGCAAAAAAAAGTTAAAAAAAATATTTCTGCTGCTAAGGGTCCGTCCAAAAGTATTTTTTTGGCATTGACAACCACGTTATTTTCTACAGTCTCTTACTTCCAGACTTGAAAAGTTTTTTGTTCAAGTTGAGTGAAGATACATTTACATCTTATGTGGGATGTGGACTCGTGTCCAGGAAGTTCCAGTTTCGAATCCCGATCTGCCAGAGCACAATTACGTGAGGTTTATGTCTGCCATCATGTGCTAATTATACTGCAAATGAGGTTGATTTGAAACCTGCTGGAGACATGTATATCACCTAGCAAAACGATTAATATGATAAAAGAAATGCCATCAATTTCTAGCAAAAAACCAAAACAAAAAGTTCATAAAATGTTTTCGCTGCTAAGGGATTGTCCAAAACGTATTGACTTTTTTTGACATTGATAACCACGTGATTTTCCACGGTCCCTTACCTCCAGACTTGCAAAGTGTTTTTGTTAAAGATGTTGAGTGAAGACAAATTAAAATCTTGTGTGGAATGCGGACTTGAGTCCAACAGGTTCCAGGTTCGAATCCAGATCTGGCAGAGCACAGTTACGATACAGTCCATACTGGCCATTATGACAAAAATTAATTATAATTTGGAAAAAAAAAGTTTGAGTTTATTTATATAGCGCTTTTCTCAGTACCAGACCAACACAAAGTCGCTATTGCGAATTTTGGAAAAAAAGAGTCATAAATAAAAAAAGTTCATCTGTGTAAAGACTATGCCTGATGGAAAAAAAAAAAAATAAATAAATAAAAAAATAAGCAATGGTACAGAAAAGTGAACTGTATAGAAACGCCAACCAATCATATGTTCCTTAATTTTTTTGCTGTTGTTTCCTCATTTCTTCCACATTTTTCCAACTCTTTCCGAAAGTTTCAAATGCGTTCCCGTCTCAGACAATGAATCTATCATAAACAGCCATTTATTATCCCAAAACCTCTGTCATCAGCAATGCGATCACATTAATCAGCCTTTATATGCTCTTTAATCAGAGGTTTGGACGCTGTCCACATGGGTGGAACCAAGTCCAGCGTGAACGCTTCACGGTTTCCTTATTTGTACTGGTTACATGCACGATCTGATTAAAGCCTGTGCAAATGCCAAGTGCTAGTCATTCAGTAAGAGGTGACTCGAAATGGAAATCAGGGTCTACGATCTTTTTTAAAAAAAATATGAAGAAAGACTGGCCGTATGAGAAAAGTCTTGAATGCAAAACCACACAGGTCTCAGTCGCACTCAATCACGCTCCTGCGATCTGGCCTGCAGATAGGAACACACGGCTTCAACATGCCGACAGATCCACAACTTCAACTTCAAATGGATTTGCCAAGTTATGCGTCGCTGCACGGCCGATTGAACCATGGTGATGCTTTTTATTAGGAGTGTCCTGATCCGGTTTCTGGTATCGACTGAACAAACTGTTTACTGGAAAATTCGAAGGCAGACGAGTGTTTTAGTTACCTCAAGTTCGGAAAAAAAAACTGTGAGAAATGTCAAGAAAACGTTTCGAAAAAAAGTTGTATTTCACTTACAATAAAAAACTGTTAGTACAAAAAAACATGCACAAGTTTTGCAACGGTGACATTTTTTTAAGGAGAGAGAGTTCAAAGACGGAGAAGGAAGAGAGAAAAAAAATGGAAAAGGACAGAAGACAAAAGAGCGAATAGAAAGAGGGTGGAGAGAAACAGAACATAGAAAGAGAAGAGGGCGAGTATAAAAATGTGGACAAGGTGTAGAGTGAACATAATGAAAGAGAAGAGGAAAAAAAAGAGAAACAGAATAAAAAGAGGGTGAAGAAAGTGAGAGAATAAAAAGAGTGTGAGAGAAAAAAGAGAGAACATAATGAATACGAGAATAAAGATATAAATAATAATAATAATAATAATAATAATAATAATATTAATAATAAAAAGAAGAAAAATATAAATGGGCAGAGAAAGTAGAAAGAGTGAGAGAGAAAAAAGAATGAGAGAACAAATGAGAAATAGAAAGTAGAAAAGGGTAGGAAGAGTTAGAGAGAAAAAGAAAGAAAAGATTGAGATAAGAGAATAAAAACAATGAAAATGAGAGAGAGGGGGGGAGAGAGAAAGAGAGAACACAATGAAGAAAAGAATACAGAAAGAGAAAATTAGATAAAAAGACGGGAACCAAAAAGGAGATAAAAGAGAGAGAGTAGAGAGGTGTGTGAGATAATAGAATGAAAAGAATGAGAGAGAAAAGAATGAAAGTAAGAGACAGAGAGAGCGAGAGAAAGAGAACAAAATGAAAAGAATGAAGAGAGAGGAAGTGAGAGAATAAAAAGGTTATAAAAGAGAGAATATAGCAAGAGAGAGAGAGAGAGTAGAAAGAGAGAAAAAAGAAATAAAGAATAAGAGAAAATAACGAAAGAGAGTGAGAGCAACAGAAACTGAAAAAAGAGATCCGCAAGTCACGGTCACGCTTTGCTTTGGCCAAAATTGCCACCAAAGCGAAGTAGACGGTCGGTAAGAACGAAGGCAGGAGATATGAAAGAGAGGAGGGTGAGAGCTCTAGTTCAACAAACACTCCAAATCTGCCTGTAGCCAGAGAAAATATGGAATCCAGAAACATGGAAGGACGTCTGAGCCAAAAATCCAAACAAAGAAAATTCATTTCACTTTCACAAAACCCACATTTATGTTCCACCCTTGGAGGTTGACCCCAGTAGCTTACAATGACCTCTACTCACACGCTCCGGCTCTGGTCACCATACCTGGCAACCTCGGCCAAACACACCTGGCAACGGACTGATAGTGCCACACGGTTGGTGTGTGTTCAGCTGCGCTCACACTCGTCTAGAATAGTCATGAGTAAACGTATTTGTTCTAGTCGATGCTCATGCTCATACTACCCCCCCCCCATGACCTTGATGACCTCATACGAGTTCAAAGAGTTAAAATTTACCGACCTCTGGGAATTTAGTAAAGTGTGTGAGATTTCTAATTTGACCACTAGGGGACGTATCGGAATTTTCTTCTGCATTTAACCATCAAGTGAAGTTACACACAAACCCGGAGCAGTGGGTAGATTCTGATCCTCAACTGATCTGAACAGCTTTTTCATTTCTGTGTCAGGGGGAGCTGGAGCCAATCTTGGACAACCAATCACATAGTGGGACACACATTCACACTTAAAAGTATTTTTGATAAAGCATTCTCTCTCAGTTTCTCTCTTTATCCTCATATTCATTCTGTTTTCTCTCTTCCTTTCTTGTTTTTTTTTCTCTTGTCCCCTGTCTGTGTTTCTACCTTCTTTCTACTCTCTTTCTCTTGTTCTTTCTCTACTTTTTTTCCTCTGTCACTTTCTCTTTCTCTGTCACTTTCTCCATCTCTGTCACTTTTATCTCTCGCTTTCTCTCTCTTTATCATCTTATTCATTGTTCTCTTCTTTCTCTCACTCTCTTTCTACCCCCTTTTTACTCTGTCACTTTTTCACCCTCTTTTTATTCTCTTCATTCTGTTCTTTCTTTTTTTTATCATGGAAACGCCTTTCAAAAGTTGTTTTTGAAAGGGTGGAAAGCAGAGACGACCGCAACTTTTCCGTGTAGTAAGCAAGTACGTACAATTCGTAAAAAGTATGTACAAATAGATTCGTAAAAAAATATGATGAATAGGAAAAAAACACAAATGTTCTGGTCAAACTCTCTGCAGAAAGGCCGCATTACAACTTGTTAGCTCACTAGCTAATTTCTGCTACAATCATGACAATGCGAAAGTGATTTGACAAAACAAACGCAAACTTTCCTGGTGAGAAATAACCATTTTTTTCATTTAATACGTTTTTAACAATCCTGGCTATCATTTATTAGCGAAAATGCAAACAGTTAGCCACAGGGAAGTCTTTTGCTAGCTCCTAGTTCTTGCTCTCCAGCCTAACGAAGGTCGTCCGCGCTAACGCTAAACTCATTCCAGACGCGCTTGTACATCAGCAGCTGTTACGCAAAAAGTCGCGGCGTCATCCGATACCGGCGGCGTTTGTTTGCATGTATCTGTCATCTCAGGTGAGCCGCCCTATCATTCCAAAGCCCCATCAGGACCCGACGTCGTCTTCACAGAAGCAGCGAGAAGGAATCCCCGCTACGACACGTGAAGCGTCTTTCGTCTCCACCGTGTTTAGACAAAGCCCTTGTCCGCAGTTATAAAAGTAATATCCTTTTAAATGTATCCCAAACAGTCTCGCTTCTGTTAGCTTGACGGTTGGGTGGATTGCGAATAATGAGGCTCAGAAAGACTCGCTGTTCTGTTCTGTTAGCGTCCAGGAACATGATTCGTGATTGTGATTGATGCCGAGTTGAAGTAGACGAGCGATTCTTATTTTTTTAAAACAAAACACAAAACGCATTTTTCAGAGGCGGGTCGCTGGATCGTAATTGGCGAAATCATCTGTTTTGATCACACCTGTAATGATGATTTGTTATCGACGGCCAGGATGTTTACAATACGGTGAATGGGGATGATTCATGGACCAATTAGCTTAAGCTCTGGGAACCAGACTGAGGAACTCTGTTGTGCAATTGTTGCTTGAAAGTTCAAGGTGATTTCTCTTGTTTTTCCTCACTTTGGCTTTGCCTTTGTTCTCTCTGAACTGAGAACGGGCCGATCGGAGTGGGAAAAAAGAGCTGATTATACTTTCTGTCTAAAAAGGAAAGGTTTTTTTTTTTATTCATCTGGCTTGTTTTAGTGTGAGAACCGGTTTGCTGCTGATGGATCTAACCCCAACTCTACAAGCTAAGACAAATCTGGCTCTACCAGTAACTTCCTTTTAAATGAGCTCAAGTTAAGCTCTTTGCTAACATGAAAAACTTATAAAATTTGTTCGACTGCATTGTTGACAACCAATTAGACTAAACAGGCTTTTTAAGGAATGCCTAGGCAAAGTGTATAATGTGTGAAGTGTCTCCGTAGTGACAATTGATATGTGAAATACATTGTTGACAAAATGCGTAAAAATTAAATGAAATAGTTTTAGTCACTGTGTCAGGCATTTTATACATTGCCTGATTTGACACGCTGCTGGGAATGTGCATTTGTGTAAAATAATTAGATTGTAAAATGTCCATTCCTTATGCAGACATTGTTGTGCGTTGAAAATGTGGCAAAAATAACTGACAAGTTAACAACGAATCCTGTAATAATGAAATACATGTAGATATAAGATTTTCTACAGTTACATTTTGTAAATCAATGAGACTAATTTTGCAAATCAATGAGACTAATAATTTCAGTATAAAATAGGACAGAGGACTCAGATTATCTTAGAAGTTAAACTGAACTAAAGTTAAACTTTAAAAGTTATTCTGAACTAATGTAAATTATTTTTAAATAATTAGTTGCATCATACCACACATTATGATGAATAAATATGTAAATACCCGATAAATTGCTCATTAGTGTGAGAGTGTAAACGTGTCTGGCTCTGTGATTGGTTGAACTATGACCAAACTATGACCAATGAAAACAAATTACCAAGTGGTTAGGTTAATTTCCATTCTTATTCAGATTTGAGTATTTAATAATCATGAAGCATCAAACAACAAACCGTATTTACAACCTTAGTTTTGTGCTTAAGTACTTAAGTAGCAAAATCAAAAATCGCATCTCAATCGCAAAACTTTTCAGAAAAATTGCAATGAGGATTTTCCTCAAAATCGTGCAGCCCTAATATACTGTATTAAAAATGGCAGATGGTATAAAAAATGGCTTATCCAGGTTGCCCCCTGCATCAAATGTCTTACTTTAAATAAAAAAAAGTCAAATTACATTTTCACAAATGTAAAATCACCCCCCCCCCACCATGACCCTAAAGATGGGAAAAGCAGTTTAGAAAATGAACGCAAGGACATTTAAAGTTTCAAAAAAGCCCAGATTTTCCCATTTCCAGTGCGTTCACAGACCTTTGACGGGTTGTGTAACCCACCAATTGATTTGATTCTTTTATTCGCCGCTTTCTAGGGCAAAAACGTCACGCTACAGGAAACCGAAACCTGGCTTACAGCTGACAGATGCCAAAGTATCTCTGCTCCCTCTGCCTTCATATCTCCATATCTCTGTGCATTGCAGATTCAGCCATCTTAATCGCTCCAATTCAAAATGCCTGTGAGCGTCCGGGGCTCCGAGATAAAAGCGATGGCCGGTTGACTCTCATCCCCCAGGAAAGCTGGCCCCTAATCCTATTTTCTGTACTTTTATGAAATGAGAATAACAATATGCTGATGGATAAAGCAGCCTCGACATTCATCTGACGGCGGGAAGTCGGGCTCATACTGATGGGCTGAACTCTGACCTGTGTGTGGCGGAAAGCCATTCCCGCGGTAAATGCGTTCGCCGTCACATGATTCGCGGCGAGCGCTTTTGCTTTTTATTTTTCTGGCTAGACGACATTTCACTATGACAGTTCCACAACTTTGCATATGAAAAGCCTAATCTTCACACAAAGACGCTGGATCTCCTCAGAGCCGCGTTTTCGTAGTCGGATTTTCCACAAACAGTCGTCGTTCCAGTTTTCAGTAATGCCACGGAGAAGACACTTTTTATTTTTTATTCCTGGCATGTTTAATGGGTTCAGGACACGGAACCTTTAGTGTCACATTTCACTAGCATCATTATCTTATAATAACTGTGTGCGTTGGATTAGCATATTCGTCAGGGAAAATAAAAGTGAGCTTTTAGAGCCTGTCACCCCTAATGGATGGATAGTAGCTCTGTGTTTCTAGACCTTCTGTGTTGTACGTTTTGTATTAGGGGATTCTGTGAAGCCCGAAGCCATTAGTCTCCCTAACTGTCTGGATTCAACAGAGAGATGCACGTATGGATGGAGAGAGGGATGAATGGATAGACAGAAGACAGACAGACAGAAAGAGGCCACACATATACGAGGATGGGTTGATAATGGATGGATGGAAGAACATACAGAATAGCAAATGGATAGATAAAATGGATGGACCAAGATACTACTCAATACAAACAGAGAGAGTTTGAGACAGACAGACACACACACAGACAGACAGACAGACAGACAGGTAGATGGATGAAGATAGATAGATGGATGAATAGATAGATTGATAGATAGATAGATAGACAGACAGACAGATAGGTAGATAGGTGTGTGCTTTGATGAATAGAAAAACAGACAGACAGACAGACAGACAGACAGACAGATAGATAGATAGATAGATAGATAGACAGACAAAGGAATTGATAGCTGGATGAGGGTATCTAGACAGACAGGTAGATGGACGAATGGATGGATGGATGGTAGATTGTGGCTCGTATCATTTGACTTGAATAACAGATAACAAAAAGTCGACTCTAGTGGTCAGAACTTCATTTCCCAAGATCCTTTGCTATTCAGTCAGACTCTGCACATGCGCAGAGCAATTGTTTCAAACTCAGGCCTGTTTAAAGCTCTCTTTCCGACGCCACAGCGAAGGATTATTTAGCCCCTGTGCAGCGACCGAGCGTTTTGATTGTGTTTGTTCTTTTTTTTTTATTTGTTTTTTTTTTTCAGTTTTTTTGTGATTGTTCCTGACTTGAAATACAAAAAAATGGGGGCTTACGTGCGAAAATTCGAAAAAAAAAATGAAGTGGTGCTTTTATTCATGTAAACACGGTAATCTGTTTCTGATGCCACGAATCACTCCTAATGGTGCCGTCTCCTCAAGTGCTCGGCTTAAAACAAGCACTGTTAATCAAAGTACACATCTTTTTCCAAAAAAAAAAAAAAAAAGCTGCTCTTGTCTGCTCTTTGTTTATTGGCTGGAATGACTCTAATCCCTCATTATTAAAGCAGGTCTGTGGCTAGTTAAAGCTCCAATCCCTCCCCCGAGATTCACACTGGGCCAGTCACGACATGAGCTCCAGCTGAAGACCACCATCAGAGCTGCTGCTGTTCCTCAGGGTCCTTGAGGGCTGGAGATGACATGGGCGACACGCAGGTGGAGAAGCATGGAGGGTCCGGGACCACTAGTTGCGTTTGAGGTGCTGATTAGTAAAAATGGGGGTTGGCTTGGTTACAATGAGGCTTTGGCTTCTCATTGTTCTGGACCTGCTTTCTGTAAAACGCTAAATCCAGTTTTTCAGCAGTTAATTGGAGAATGTAGCTTTTGTGTTGTGTAAATAGAAAGCGCACACGTTATTTAAACAGAGACGCCTCTTCCGTTCGTCTGAGGCTGAGACGAGACTTTTTCATAGAAGAAAAGCTCGGAGTCTGGCTCTGTTCCCACACCTGCCCGGGAAAGACTGCTGGTGGATATCTGCATCTGTCTGACTAGATGCTAATTTAATGAAAACAAAAAAAATAAAATGAAATAAAATTATATATACACACACAGACAGTATACACACAAATATATGCATATTGTATATGTGAATAACACACACACACACACACAATATCCACTAGTAAGTGCGAGTGCGTAAACAATTTGAAAGTGAACTTTAAAGAGTGTACAGTACGTGTTTTATGAAAATAAAGTAAAAGTAATATTACACAAGTGAACACTTACACAAAATATGTAATATATTTTTGCTTACATAAAGCTAACCATCTATATATTTAAAAGTATCTATCTATCAATCTGTTTGTCTATCCATCCTTTCATCCACCTGTCTGTCTGTATGTCTGTCTATTCATCAATTCATTCACATGATTGAATCAATCTATCTATCTATCTATCTATCTATCTATTTATCTATCTATCTATCTATCTATCTATCTATCCATCCATCCATCCATCCATCCATCCATCCATCCATCCATCCATCCATCTATCTTTGCAACTACATGTCTGTCTGTCTGTCCATCTGTCTATCTATTCATCATTTCATTCACCTGAATGAATCTATCTATCTATCTATCTATCTATCTATCTATCTATCTATCTATCTATCTATCTATCTATCTATCTATCTATCTATCTATCTATCTATCTATCCATCCATCCATCCATCCATCCATCCATCCATCCATCCATCCATCCATCCATCCATCCATCTATCTTTGCAACTACATGTCTGTCTGTCTGTCCATCTGTCTATCTATTCATCATTTCATTAATCTGAATGAATCTATCTATCTATCTATCTATCTATCTATCCACCCATCCATCCATCCATCCATCCATCCATCCATCCATCCATCCATCCATCCATCCATCCAGCTCTTTCCTCTTCCACCTGTTATTTCCCTCTTCTAGTGTTAAAATTAAAGGATTTGCTGTTATAACAAATGTTTATGAATCTGTGTATACGCATGTGTCTTTATCTTGACTTGCGGTCTGGACTTAACCTGACTGCGGTGTGTTATCTTTCCTAAAAGAGTCTGTACAAAGTGAAGCCCCTAATCTGCTTGATTCTGTGCCATCGTGACACAGGAAAGGTCAGCGAAAACACACAAAGCCACAGAAAAGCGACAGAGTGTGTTTTGTTTCCTTTAAATGGCACGTGAAAGTGGCGCCTGCGAATCAGGAGGAAACAATGCGCCACAGTTTCCCCTGAACTGTCAGTGGTGAAGCAGAAATCACTTCGTTCTTCCCAAAAGAATGTCGAAGGGGAAAAGTCCTAAAAATAAACACGCGATGAGACAAAAAAACCATCAAAGAGCGAACAATCAAGGAAATCCTTCCGTGAGGAGTGTGTGTCGCCTCAACGGATCTTTGCTTCCTACAATTCCATTAACCAACCACGACACATTGAAGTCTTTAGTTATTTATTTATTTACTCACTCACGTATTTACTTGTTTGTTTGCGTTACTCTGAATTACTGGATCTGGCAGGCGTTTGTTTACATGTTGTTGTACTTGTGCTTTCAGAAGTGTATGTTTGTTTATTTATATTTACTTTGTTTGTTTGCTTGTATTACCTGCACCTGTCTTAAATTGGTTTTATGTTGTTGCCTTTGCGCTTGGAATTGTTTATATTTATTTATTTATTTATTCATTTTAATGTATTTATCTATTTGTTGGATTATTTTTTTTTTTGTTTATCACTGTATCTGTCTGCCGTTGTTGTGGTATTTGTGATCACACTCATTTTGTTATTTATTTGTTTGTTTGTTCTTAGTTTTGACAACGTTTAAGATTTTCAATATGTGTTAAGATATGCGTTAAGATATATTTAAAAACAACAACAACAACAACATTTCAAGTAGCTGTAAGGTTTGGCCCAAAACATCTGGAAAAGATTAAAGACAAAAGCTTTTTTTGTTATTTAATTTGTAAAAAAAACTCTTTTTTTCTCCTCTCTTTTAATTAATTTCATTCATTCAAAATGTCATATTAAGAATAAAAGACCCGAAAATGCAATTTCAGAAACTGTTTAGATGTATTTAAAAAGCAATTTAACATTTCAAGCAGCTTTAAGGTTTGGCCCAAATAATTTGGAAAAGCTTAGAGACAAATAAAAACGTTTTTTTTTTTTTTTTTTTTTTTTTTTTTTTTTTTTTTTTTTTTTTTTTTTTTTTTTTTTTTTTTTTTTTTTTTTTTTTTTTTTTTTTTTTTTTTTTTTTTTTTTTTAATTATTATTTATTTTTTAAATATTAAAGGGCTAAAACTTATTTTTCCCTCTCTTTTAATGAATTTCATTAAATCAAATAGTGACAATAAGAACAAAAAAAAAATGCTTTCCGACACACAACCAACATTCTGCAAAACCAGAAATTGGAAAAAAAAAAAAAAAAAAAAAAAAAAAAAAAAACAGCAGCATTTTCAAATTTTTTGCCGTCATTTTTTTTTTTTTTTTTTTGCGATATTATCAATATTTGCTGAATATATTTTATTGGTATACTCTGTTAATTGTATTAGCGCCTATTTCTGTGTATTATTTAATCTGGGGTAAGTAATTCAGGGGATGAAGTCTGTCTTTCTGTGTGTGTGTGTGTGTGTGCGCGCACCGCAATGACAGAACACCTGCTGGTGGGCGAGACAGAAATACGTTTCTCAGAGCTGATGGTCACTATCCCGTGTCCCGATGTCCCCTCAGCCTCCGTTACTCTATCTACACGGTCCAGTCCAGCTGTGTCCCCCATCTGTCTGCAGAACACACCCCACTTTCTCCGTACGAGTTGTTTTACACCGCAAACATTCAAATCTAGAGAAGCAGATGGTCCTCATATCATCCTGCGGCTTTGATGAAACCACACCGGAGAAACACGGCGGAGAAGAAGAGCGTCCGTCCTGTCATGTGTAGCTTATAGGAACCAGCAGGTGGGAGAGATGGAGAGGAAGTTTAGGGTTTCACATACTTAAAGTTGCCAATCGCGGGACCAATGCTTGATTTCCTCCGCCTTGGCTTAGATTCTCGTGCCAAACGTGGCTGGACTAGAACTCATTAGAACTCCGTTGGCTAATGGAGGGAATGGAAGGAGGTGTGAACAGGAAGGGATGAAGACATAATTAGTTTCCTTCTCCGCGGGAGATGCTGCGTTGATGAGACAATGAACGACGGAATAATGAGGAAAATGAAAACTTTTTCTTTTGTCCCTTAATTGTGACGGAAAAAAACGCCAGTCTCTTGTAAAAAAAACGGAACGGGCTTCTTGTTCGGAACTTTATGGTGTTTTTGATGTATGTCCAAGGAATAAAAGCTTTATATAGAAGCTTCCGGAAGCGGAAAAAAATGGCATGACTTTTATACTTTCCATAGAGTTAGAGTTATTATTACTCATGTATTACTGGTGGCTAATAAAGCAGTCAAATTTTGGATTTTGGCATACCAGTTTTGTATGTCTTTGTTTTATAATGAAGCATCACAGACTAAAAAAAATGGCGAGTACTGCTCCTTCAAACAATGTGTTATGCAAAATCTTAATATTTGTCGCTGTCGTTTGATTTCTGCAGCCAAAGCTGGAAACAACTGGAAAGTTTGGCCTGTTTGTTTTCAGGCTGAACAATGAGATTTAATCTCAGAAATAGTTTGTTTTAGCAGATGGTTATTTATGGAAATGCGAGCAAAACTGACAATTACGTGAATAAACAACCTACTATAGCGAAGGATGGGACACTGAATCATACTATGGAGAAGGAGAGAGTTACATTTAGTTCATTCATGCGCCTACTTTTTGGGAGATGTTAAATTCTCACTTTGCTTTTTATTAAACAACAACTTTTGTTCAAATTTGTCGTTATTATAAATATTGTTGTATGATGTATTATAACAATAAATATTGTTAATTGTGAATATTGTTATTCATTCATTTATTTCATTATTACTCATAATAATTACTGCTATTATTCATTGTATTATGCAAAATGTGCATTATTTTATTAAATGTTTTAATCTAATTATACAATGAAGTCAATGTCCAATCTCATTTTTTGTTTATCCATTTTTGTTTTTGTTCCACCATCTGTGGAAAACAATGTAATATTTGATCTCACCCTTATCACCCACCCTTACTATAATTAATGGTAATTATTTGTTATCAGCAAAATATATTAATAATCTTCAAGGGTTCTTCAATGAATCTTTTTTAAATTCTAAAGATAAGCTTATTTCTATCTTAGAATTAAGAAAGATTAATTAGCTTGTTTAGATAAAATAGCCTAACCCCATTGGCAGATAATTTTACTTGATGCTACGTTTTTTTTTTTTTTTTTTTTACTTTTTTAGTTTATTTTCTTGTTTTTCATCCGCATTTTTTGCCAGTGTTTAAAAACTTAACCCAACCAAAAACGTAATTTTTGCGAGACAGACCAGCTGTTAGTTGCCTCCTCACACTCTTTAAACACACACCTGCGCTACGAGTGTGTCTCGCGCACCTTTACATCTCAACCGCAGAGGCGATGAGTGTCGTGTGTGTGTGTGTGCACCGCAGCTGGTTCAAGGCGTCGTTTAAAGGTTTCTCGACTTTGTTTGAAATGGCAACAATACGTATCGTCACTCTCAGCTTCCTCGCCGAAGGAAATGAAACACTTTTACTCCAAAACCACACATGGTGCACGCAAATAGCCAAACAGAGCCACACAGGTGTACGTGTGTGTGTGTCAATTTAAAAAAGTCGCACTATATTCAGTGTCGTTTTTAGCTGTAGTGAAAGTCCCTGAGTAAGATGTTAGGTGAAGTAGTAACTACATCTAGTAGTAGATCTAGAACCTCTAGTGTGTATGTATGTGGTGATGATTTTGTTTTATTTTAAGGCTCCGTTGCTTGGAAACAACTAAATCAGACACACAATCTGGTTCATTGAACAATGTACAGTTTAATATAAATTGGTTAATACATGTAATTTATGTTTATTCTGGTTGTGAATCGAGGCAAATTTTTTCCTAATAAGTCCAATGTTAATCAATAATGAGGGTAATTTAAACTTTTTCTTTTGTCCTTTAATTGCGCCGTAAAAAAAACGTCAGTCTCTTATAAAAATGTAACCAGCATTTGCTTGGAACTTTACAGTGTTTCTGATGTATAATAAAAGAATAGAAGCTTTATATAGAAGTTTCCGGAAAAAATGGCATGACTTTTATATTTTCCTCTCTGCATGGAGTGCTAGACTTATTATTACTCTTATTATATGAATAATTGGTGGCTAAAAAAACAAGGAAAAAACGCACTGTAATTTTGGAATATCAAAAATACCAGTTTTGTAAATCTTTTATAATGAAGCATCATAGACTGAAACAATAGCCTCTCAGGCTAATCAGGCTAATCTGTTCATAATGCTTAAATAATTCATCATTTTTTATTGTTTTGAAAGGGAGGCATAGGATTACAAAATCTTGCGTTAATATTTCAGCAAAGTCATAAATATGTAAATAAGCATGCGTGAAAATATTTCTGAGAGGAAACGCCTGAAACTATCCTCAAAACTCGAGGGTTTTTTTTACACAGCGATTATGACGTATCCAGTTTGGCGGCTCATCACAATTGGAAAGTCCAAAATATTAACTGTTTAAGTTCAAATCTATACTCAACATCTGATGGAATGTCAGTTCAGGAGGTGGTGACAATTACAAGGCGACTAATGATTTTGAATTTGTATGCATGTCGGAAGAATTTGACTGATAGTCGTTTGAAAGCAGGTGGTACTTGTTTTGCTGAAAGATGCAAAGGTTCTTGGGCAAATGTGGGGGAAGAGAAGAGACAGGTGGCGGTTGTAGGGGGGCTTGCGGGGCTTTGTCAGAAAACTTTCTTGCTGCCTCACAGGGACGTAAATAATTGAGCACTTTGCTATCTGCATCTCCAATAAAGAGGATAAATGTGTTTTGGTGGAAGAGTGTGGTAGAGGGAGTATTAAAATGAGACACAAAAGAAAACATGACGTAAAAAAAAGTACGAAAGAAAAGCAAAAGTCGATCGCAAAATTCAAGTTTGACGTTAGTATTTTTTTTAGCTTTACATCAATATAAAAGTAATTTCTAAACAGCATAAAAGATCCAAAGTAACTCAAAAGAATACTAATTCTGTTAGACCATCCATTTTCTAAGCTGTTTTTATTTTTCAACTTTCTTTTTGAAAGAATTTTCCTGGTCAAGCAACTGTCAATCATATTCCCACCAAGGGCCGGCCCTATGTGAAGCTAGTGCCAAAAAGTCCAAACGAAAAAGATGAAACTAACAAAAATATCTCAAGCGAAAGAAAAGTTTCCAACCAAAACAAGAAGATAATAAAAAACAAACGTAAATGGGAAGCAATTCTAAAAATAAACGACTTTCTGACTTTCATTTAATTTATAATTAAAACATTTATCGGGCCGCATGTGGCCCCCGGGCCGTAGTTTGCCCAGCCCTGATTTATTCAATTATTCAATTTAGTCAATGTATACAATTTGCTTGAATTTGTCAAATAAAACTTGTGTCTCAAACCTGAACAAAAAGTTTTGCCCACAGCTTCACCCAAGATCAATCATATAACTAAGTTCTAGAAACTGAAATGCTGGTGCCTTTCAATAATGAATGCTAATGCTATAAAATGATGGTACATCTTGTTAAAATTGTTCCGTTTGATTGGTCCTTTAGGCAACTGTCCAAGAAGCACAAGGACAGAAATTCCACTAGTTGAACAGTTTAAGAGGATTGGACACCTTCAAGACCCGCAAACTTCTGCTTTGTCTTCTTGCTCATGCTGAGAGACGAGTGTAGTTAGCGTTCTTGTTCTCTCCGTCTGTCCCTGACTTCAGTGACACTGGCCGGTTCGGAAGGACACTGTCAAGCAGTGGCTGCTGGGTTAGTCTGCAGTCAGTCAAGCAAAGAAGATTCCGAGGGATTTGGGGGGCTTCGTTTGCCAGCAATAAAAGGCTTGCAACAGGATCCTCACTGAGATTAATGACCTAGATAGGCCACCGCAATGCCATTTAAATGGGAAAGTAATTAAAGTGCACCTTCCATGAAAATTATTCATTGCTGACGGATTGGGTGACGGACAAATCGGGAGGCATTCTGCACAATGCCACAGGTTAAGTGCCCAGAGTAAGGCCACTGCGAGCCAGACCACCAGCAATTTAACCACAGCTGTTGGATTGTAGAGGTTGGTGTGGTTCTTATCAAATTACCACAGATGGAATTACCAAAAGAGGGAGAGAAAAAGAGCAAAGGATGGACAGAAAGAGAGAGGAAGAGAGACAGAGGCTTTCGGGTAACATAAAACGGCGCACAAATGCTACAAAAGAGGCTTGGGGGATCTGCTTAACTAGAAAATTACACCACCTAACACTGGCCAACTGGGAATCCCGGGAATCAATCAATCCCTTCTGTTTAACGTTCCTGCCACAGATTAGAACTTTACGGAGATCAATCAATGGACTTATTGTTCCCCAAAGTGTGATTCTTCTCAAGGGTATTGAACAAATCTATTATTCAGTGATAAGGTGTCGGAAAGTTGCCGTATTAATTACAGGAGAGATGTAGGGGATCATCTTCCAGTCTGGGATATGAGAATGGTATCTCACACTTTCGTGAGTTGCGTGACTTATGGCCATCACTTAACATATTTTGAAACTGACGAAGGGCATTTGGCTCCAAACCAAATTTAGACAAAGACTACCTCTAAATACTAAGATTAGTGAATAGCTTCTACTACCCAGATTGCTTGAAGATTGCTCTACCGAGAGTTAGAGATTCTTTTACCAAGATTGCTTTAAGGTGTCTTTCTTTTAAGATGAAAATTCAACACATTCTTCTGGGGACAACATGGGAAAAGATCAAAAGAATAGTCAATGAGAGGCTGGAAGATTCAGGCATGCAAAAGTTTGATCCAATAAAAATTGCGGTGCCCAGGTTCAGAAACCCATTCCCTAAACAGAACATTGCTTCACTCAACCCAAAAAAGCAAGATAATCCATTCCTAAATCAAACTTTAAAGCCGAGATTTTGAAACAAATGCACCCGGAGACGTATTTCCGGGAACACCTGAATGTCTACAAACTCAATTCCTGTGATGGTCAAGGATCTCCATGAATAATTTGTGTGAATCCCGGTCCTTTGTGACAAATGTTCATTGACACATTAGGCTAAGTTTGGGTTTGTTGATCAAAGTGGGATTCACAAATCAGTATCAATTTTTGCTGACTTTGCAGTTATGGTGGAACTCGGATACCAACAGTTATCTTCTCAACAGAGATACTACGTTATCCTCCTGCTTAAGTACCCAACTTAAACATTTGGGACTTGGGCATATCAAATGACCACAGATGGATGAATCTTACCACAAATTACCACAGATGACTCTTAGCACAGGGAACACTCTCCTCTGTTGTGCCAGCCACTCTTTCCTGTTCTGCAGGCCATACAATGCAAGAACCGTTGAACCTTGATCGATTTATTACATGTCTAACTAATACACTTCGAAACACAGGATGTTAATAAAAAACTCTTAATCGGGATGCATACTTGAATGGTTGCGTACATACGGGTGGCTACTGTACTTTGATAGTCGCCAAATCTTAGCTGGCCTCTAAACAGTTTTGGGACTTTAAAACGTGTAAACATTCCGCGTTGTGGCTATCCAAGCTAAAGATATTCGTACTCTTGTACCAAACAACTTTGCAAGTCTCTGCCACGTCCCAAACGGAGAGCCACTGTCAGAAGCAGCTATCAGCAGGCAGCAAGCTCTTCTGACATGTAACCTAAGCATTAAAAATCCATTTCCCCAGCATCTCGACCTCACTTGCTTTGATTCTGTTTACAGCACATGCTGTTTGCATCTAAAGCACATCTCAGCGCGTCTTGGTGCCCGCTTGCTCACATCTGCCGCTGGATTGAATGCCGGTGAAGACCCTGATTCCACACTGTTCTTGGATGCACTCTCCTAGATAAATATTCATCGTTGTTCTTGAGCTATTTCTGCTCAGGCCTAGGCAATGCTTGTTGTTAAGACAGTGGGACAAAAATCGAGTCGGAGAGAGAGAAAACGAGCGAGGGCATCTACAGAGATGTCAAGTGACAATAGCATGCTGATTGAAACGCTCTTCACTACATCCTAGTCCCGAGGAAGTAAACTGAGGGAAAAATCCCAATCATCTGCAGGGGGGCTGGCAAGGGGCGTCAAACAGTTCGAAAGAGTGAAAGGGGGGAGGAAGAATGATGAACCTGCTTCTCTGTTTAAAGCCATATGAGGTAGGGAAGTAATTAGGCTTGAGGGACAATGAACACCTCAAGTAGCTCCTCTCCATCTCATCCCAACGTAGCACTAGCTCCTCGGCGTCTACGTACTGGAGGGATAATTAAGAAGAGGCGTGAATTCCTCATCAGATGCACAGCCATCTGGATTCAGGTTCCCACCTTTGCTTTTTCCTCTGCTCACCATTTCTACTCCTACGCATGATGCCTGAAGTGCTGATTTATTCCTCGCTCGCTCTCCCTTTTAAATAGACAAGTCTGACAAACATTCATTTCAAAACTACGCAGCTATTACGTATAACAATTAGACGTGGGAGATAAGGCATTGGACATCACGTGCATGTGCTACTTATTCGCCTC
Organism: Paedocypris sp. Pulau Singkep; assembly: GCA_017309775.1. NCBI lineage: Eukaryota > Metazoa > Chordata > Actinopteri > Cypriniformes > Paedocypris > Paedocypris sp. Pulau Singkep. The sequence goes on from MU204249.1 coordinate 84,456, forward strand.
CTTGAAATTCCCGATAAAGTCGTCAGTGTTAATGAGTGTCCGGCTCTATCTGATTCGCCGGCAGCGTATTGTTTCAGGAAGCTCGGTTCTCCATTTTGAGGTAGTCAGCCAGTGCCGTGGTAACCCAGGGGTAAAATTGCATCTGTGAGGCTCTAGTGAGCAGAGAATCGAGCATGCTCAGATAGGGTTAAATTTCTTCATCAGCTCCAAACAAGGGGCCGATTGTGTGGGGGTCCTATCAGTTTGCTATCACAGTGAGCCTGTTGTATTCAAATAGTGGTATTCAAATAATTGATGGGTGGTTAAGCAAATGTGTAACAAAATTTGGTGCGGTGTAGTTTTTCAAACCAGGCAATTTATGATGATGATTGACGCGAGCAAGCAACTTTAGGGACATTGTGTATGGAGTTGAGTCGGTGAAATTGGTGTTTGCTACGACTAAGGCCATGGGATTAGATTATATGTACAGACAGACATGTCACGGATGTTGCTTAATCCATTAGTCGACCAAAATTTTAAGTACTAAACCTATAATAAATAAGGCATCTATTGTTGAAATATCTTCATACAATTCTCTCTAACCCAATGTGTATTTTGTAAGAGGTAGAAACAGCTCTGCCACACTAGAAAACAGATCTCGGCTGATATATATCCTGGATTGGATGATAACTAATGGCTAAATATTGCCCAGGGTGTCCAGTGTAATTGTCTGTTGTCAGAATGCCAGACATAATTAGGCTGGGCTCTCGCTATTATTCTCTGTCCTTTTCTTTCTCACACTCTTCCTTCTCTCTCTCTCTCTCTCTCTCTCTCTCTCTCTCTCTCTCTCTCTCTCTCGCACATGTCCATGTGGCTCCTTATTTCTGTGCAACTCACAAACATCATTCTCCCTCCTGTTCCTCCTCTAATTTACTGTCGGCCATTATTTCCTCTCCCTCTGCGTTTGTGTTTGAACACGTAGATGCGTGAGTATTTCATATTATCCCGTCTGACAGAAACACACTGCAAACAGGAGTCAGTGTTTTAAGGCAGGCGGTGTAAATCTGGGGATGTGCCCAACTTCATGGAATCACAATGAACGACATTGTGGGTTGAAAGAACAGCTACTTGAATTAATAGCAAAAAGGATTTGCTGTTCTTGTGTTCAACAGAAGCTGATTCCTTAAGGTGTGTTTGCAAAGTGTTGAGAGAAAACCCAGATTCAGAAACAGATCTGATTCAGAAAGTTTCTAGAAAGAGAATACAAAAAACCCCAAAAACCAATTCATCAAACCATCCCCATCAATCACAATATAATTATTTAAAATTAATTAGAAACATTAATAGAATGATAGACTGACGGGCAAAGAAGTAGAATTAAAGGCAGACAGACATATAATTAGACAGTGAGACAGACTGACCCAAAGCCAGATAGACAGCTAGTCAGACAGAGAGAGGTAATCAGACAGCACTCAGACAGACAGCAAGTCAGATAGACAGCTGGTCAGCCAGACAGACAGACAGACTGCTGTTCTGACAGACAAACAGACTTACCAGCCAGAAAGACAGATAGACAACCGGTGGAATAGACAGACAGATAGACACAGCCAGTGAGAAAGACCAAACAACAGCCAGAAAGACAAACAGGAAAATGGTCTGACAGACAGACTGACCAGCCAACAGCCAGCCAGAAAGCTGTTCTGACAGAGACAGACTGACCAGCCAACAGCCAGCCAGATAGACAGCAGGTCGAACAGATTAAATGGTCGGACAGACAGACAGACAGACCAACATAGCCAGTCTGAAAAAACAAACAGCAGCCAAACAGACAGACAACTGATAAGATAGATAGACAAATTGACCAGTCAACAGTGAGCCAGACCGACAGATTGACAGCTGGTTGGACAGACAGACAAACAGAGTCACTCTGTCAGACAGACAGGCATACACATAGCCAGTCAGACAGCCAAGGAAGAGTCAGACAGAAAAATAACAGACCGCTGGTTTAACAGACAGACAGACCAACCAACCAACAGCCAGTCAGACAGAATGACAGCTGATATTTGATAAACAGACAAATAAAACAGCTTGTCAACTGGTCTCACAGACAGAGAGATGGACAGAGAGACAGACAGCTAGACAAATCCAAACGCAGAGATGAAAACCAACAGATGAATGGACAGATCAGTGAACAGTAGACAGGTAGTGTTACTCCGCTGTTGTGCTCGGTCCCGTTATGCATATCGGCAAAATAACTTTCCCTAACAAGAACATCCAGAACATTCCATTGGCGTGTGCAGGTGTGACAGAACTGCAGCCTAAGCAGAACTCTAAGCTCTCATTGTCTGCTAACCTTGTTAATGGCCACAGCCGGCGTCTGCATTCAAAGTCAGGCCGTATTTCATGGATGCTTGGGCATGAAATGGAAACCTTGTTTTGCACATTCATAAAAAGAGTTTCTGTGAATCGTGGCGTAAGTAAGAGCTCTTAAATTACGGCCGACCCTGGAGACGTGATGTGAGAGAATGAGGAAGGCGGATCATCGCCGATTCCCCAACCTGCCATTGAGCTAATAATGTTTGCGGCTCGCGGAAAACGCAAGCGCTAGCCTCCTATTTAATTTGAGGGGCTGGAGGGAGCGCTCGTAACATTTATCAGGATTTTGCGGAAATGTCATTGTCGGCAACTGTAAATGATCTTTAAAGGTGGCAGCTCCTCCTCGTCGACAGTGAGAAATTAAAAAGGAAACATGTGAAATATCCTCACGCGACCTCCATTTCTTAGCACCCTTGCTGTTCGCCGCCGTATCTCCGTCACTAAACCGCAAATTATGAATCGCAGGAACGCGGCTGCTAGATAATTTGCTCGATTATTCCAGCCGAGCTAAGCACAGAGCAAGACCGTACTGTTTAAAACTAAAAACGCTATTCATTTGTGGTCCTAAATTTACAAATGTACCATGAAATGTAGTATTTACGTATATAAACTATGGTATTTTTATATTTTTTAGGCATTCCTCTTGACTCTACTGCTTCCAATATGTGTATTATTTTGTGTTTTATATTTGACCAATCAGATTTCAGTCTTTATGTGTTGCTATGTCAATCTAATCTACCCAGGCCTCAACATTCCCTTCGTTAACCAATCAGGTTACACCCACAATGGCGACGAGGGAGAGAATTAAATAAAAACAAATAAAGATAGTTTTCAAAACAAAAAAACTTTAGAATTTAGAAAAAGTAATTTAAAATAATGATGATTTTTTTTCTTCTTTCAAATGTAATAAATGAAATAATTTTCTTCTTTAAAAAACCTTTCTGTATGGCATTTGATATTTGCTTAATTTCATTTTTATACGCTTTTCTTTATGCTGCATTTGAGTGCATATATTGGCTTATCATTTGTATTGCTGCTGTTTCACTAACGTCTCCATTGTGAAAACAATTACGTTTACAAAATGGCTGCCAACAACTTGAGTAAAGTTGAATTCACTCGGCTAACTCTCCAATGAAAGTCCTGAATCCGAACGCGTGGGCAACCAATTTGAAAATCCAAATCTAAACTACATTAGCATTAGCCCGAAAGCTAAGCCCTTTCAGAAGTGTAAAGCTCTTACCTGCTTGACTGGTGGCGATGCTGACAGCGGCAAACAGTCGCTGAGTCCGGCTGAGGTCGGACACACCGTTCACAGCCTCGACCTCAAAGGTGTAGTTTGCGTGAGCTAACAGGTCAGTGATGGTGACGTAGGTGTCCGTTAATCCACTCTGCTGTGGCGAGTAGCCAACGTTGCTGCCACAAGGGAAGCATTCCTCTGGCTCCCAGGTGCAGCGTCGGCAAATAATCCGGTACGTCACGTCAATCCGGCCACCGCTGTCAGCTGGAGGGGTCCACTCCAGGCCCACGGTGGTGTGGTTGATGTTGTAAAGCAGGTTCTGGGGAGCTGAGGGTGGCCCTGTGGGAAAAGAAGGGTTTATAGATGTTAGCATGTGGCTAATATGCTATATTTATTCAAGGTTGTAGTTTTTTTCTGGAATGATGATGCCGCTTTGGGGTACAAAGGGTTTAGTTGTGTTAGCATTGTGGCTATGTTTGATCAAAACTGAAGATTTTATTTCTTTGTTGAGCGAGGCCCAGTGGTGATAGAATGGATTATTCAGAATAGCATGCGGCTAATATGCTATGTTAATTGAAGACTCTTTTTTTCTCAGTTTAAGGTGGCTACGTGGTGATAGAATGGTTTTTGATATTAGCATGCAGCTAATATGCCTTGTTCATTGTAGTCTAGATTTTTTGTCTCTAAGGGAAATCTTGCGGTGAAAGATGGGCTTATTTTTATTAGCATGAAGCTAGTTTGCTATCTTCATTCAAGACTTTTTTTTCCAGTTGAGGCTGGCCACGTAGGGAAATATTTATTCATATTAGCATATAATATGCCATGCTTGTTCTAGACTAGATTTTTTTTCTTTAAGAGTGACCCCGTGGTGAAAGAAGGGCTTATTCATATTAGCATGTGGCTAAATTGCTATCTTCATTCAAGACTCAATTTTGTCTCAGTTGAGACTGGCCCCATGGTGAAAGAATGGTTTATTCATATTAGCATGCGGCTAATATGCCATGCTCATTCTAGATTAGATTTTTTTTCTCTCTAGGAGTGACCCTGCGGTGAAAGAAGGTCTTATTCATATTAGCATGTGGCTAATATGCTATGTTCATTCAAGACTGTCGAGTTTTTTTTCACTCACTGAAGAAATTGAAGAAGTCAGGCCTCTGGCAAATCCTTACAAGCAATTATAGTGTAACCTAGATACATAGAGATGTTATATTCTAGAAGACTGGTTGAACTTGAGCTTTGCCAAGGTCGACAGAGACCAAGAAAGAATGTGCTGTTGTAGTGAAGCAATGGCAAACACAAGCTTCTTTTGTGACGTTTTCAGCTTTTTCATGACTATGTATTTACATGTACCAAACACACATTTCTAAAGACAAAAACACAAAGAGCCACAAGAGTTCTCCACACTGTTTGGCGGTTTTGAGAATAGCATTTCATTGGAGATTTGCAAGGGTTAGAGAGTTTCAATGGACGGAAATGGAGACATGGATTTGGTGGCCAGGTACCAGGTGTCCAAGACCTTTGAAAGAGGATTCACTTCCTGAATTTAAGAGTGGGATCATGGACATGCTATCGCCCTCATCACCATCACCAGTGCAGTATTCCACTCGGCTGGCAACACTGCCCGCAGACGGATGACCACAGCGGAAAACAAGCCATCATCCTCTAATCTGTCACCCAGAAACCTGGCTCATAAAGCAATGATTTATACTTTGCTACTTTTATCCAACAACCAAGCCCAAGCTTTTATCAGCCTAATGGTTTTATAACAACATCATCCTGTTCAATATCTCTTTTATTAGGGGTTGTCACTGTGGTGGTCAGGATTATTGTACTGAAAAGATCATCTTGATCTATAGATTTTGATCTGTCTACCTGTCTGTCTGTCTTTCTGTCCGTCTATATCTGTGTACCCATCTGTCTAACTGTATGTATGCCTGGCTGTTCAGGTAGATAGATGGATAGGTAGGAAGGTAGGTAGGAAGGAAAGTAATCAAGTAGCTAGGTAGATAGGTAGGTAGGAAGAAAGGGAGGAAAGTAGATAGGAAGGTAAGCAGGTAGGAAGGAAGGAAGGTAGGAAGGAAGGAAAGGGACGTAGATAGGAAGGTAAGTAGGTAGAAAGGAAGAAAGGCAGGTAGGTAGGTAAGTAGGATGGAAGGAAGGTAGGTGGGTATGTAGGTAGGTAGGGAAAGGTAGGCAAGTAGGTAGGAAGGAAGGAAAGAAGGAAGGTAAGTAGATTAGGAAGGTAAGTAGGTAGAAAGCAAGGACGGAAGGTATGTAGGTAGGTAGATAGGTAGTAAGAAAGGTAGGTAGGTAGGAAGGAAGGCAGGCAAGTAGGTAGGTAGGAAGCAAGGAAGGTTGGTACGTAGATATGTAGGAAGGTAGAAAGGAAGGAAGGTAGGTAGGAAGGTAAGAAGGAAGGAAGGTGGGTAGGTAGGTAGGTAGGCAAGAAGGAAGGACGATAGGTAGGTAGATAGGTAGTAAGAAAGGTAGGTAGGTATGTAGGTAGGAAGGAAAGTAGGCAAGTAGATAAGTAGGAAGGTAGAAAGGAAGGTAGGTAGGTAGGTAGGAAGGCAAGAAGGAAGGAAGATAGGTAGGTAGTTAGTTACATACATAGATTGAATAAGCAGAGTTAGGTAAGTTTTCTGTCTGTCTATCTATCTCACAATTTTGATACAGTCCCTAGTGGCCATAATGACAAACGCACTCGTTTTCCACCAGTATCCACCAATCAGAATAGTGCAGCATTGTGTGTGCTGCTGCGAGTGAATGAACGAACGAATGATGTGTTCGTTTTGTCACTGCAAATCAGTCTCTTTGTGCATTAAGTCAGCGCGGAAGTGTCGGCGGACGGCTAAACTGCAGACTTTTATTAACAAAACGCTTGATGCATATGCATGAGGGCAAAGAACATGCATTAGAATTGTGTGAATGGTTAATATGGCACTTAAAGTTTGCTCCTCGTTACGGATAATGACACGTACACATTCATACATATTCATCACAGTAGGAGGAGAATCGGTGGAGATGAAAGGGCCACCTGTGGAAGGTGAAGAGATGCAGGCTCTCTCTCTCTCTCTCTCTCTCTCTCTCTCTATCTCTCCTCTAAATATCAATCTTTCTATCTGTCCAGCCATCCATCCACCCACCCTTCATTCATCCCTCTCTCCACCCCGCCCCCTTCTCTTTCTCTCTCTCTCTCTCTCTATTTGTCTCTCTCTCTCCTCTAACTATCAATCTTTCTATCTGTCCAGCCATCCATCCACCCACCCATCATCCATCCCTCTCTCCACCCCGCCCCCTCTATGTTGCCCCGCCCCCTTCTCATTCTTTCTCTCTCTTCTCTTAACCAGCCGATGTTAATGTTGTCCCTCCCACTCTCTTCCTCTCTCTTTTGCACACACTTACCCTCCAGAAGCCACTGCGTTTGATTTCCATGGCAACCTTTAAGTTTAATAATGGTAATAACAACCCCACCGCTTCCATCGGGCCGGCCTGTCTGCTGCAGCCACACTGTTTGTCTTTAAACGGCGTCAAGTCGAGCTGTCATTGAGCACATCTATTCCACGGCAGCATCGAGATGAAATACTTTCCCTTTCTCTGGAGAGTTCCTCTTGATTAAATTCTCAGAAAACACTGAATATTTAATACAAATCTGTCTGTTATTTAAATTTCGGGAACCGCATCGCCGTGCTAATGTGTGAATTTTGCAAACTTCTGAACTCTTGACAGTCACTTTACTGAATTTATGGGCCATTTTTCAATGTGCAAGACGTTCTTTTTACACAATCCTTGAAAGATTAAAAAAAAGAAGAAAAAGAAAAAAAAATTGTTTAATAAAATTAGTAAAAAAAATTACAGAATTACGAATGACAATTGCACTACAACTTGATTTTGTTCATAATTTTGCTTATGTGTTTCTGAGTGTGAGTGAGTGTGTGTGTGTGTGTGTGTGTGTGTGTGTGTGTGTGTGTGTGTGTGAGGGTCATCGTCTGCTGGCTAACAACAGACTGCTGATGGAGTTTGCCGCTCTCATTTGCTCCTTCACACACGAGTGCATATGTGTTTCTATAAGTGTGTGTGTGTACTCTGTCACCTCCTCTGCAGTCTGGTTAGGGCTGGGAATCTGCAGGGATGCTGGAGGAAGTCTCGGGGAAACTGGGACAAATATCTGCCACAGACGACTTCAGTCGCTGCACCACAAACCAAAGTATTTTTATAATGGATGTAGAGTTTGTTTAAAGCCTCTCTCTCTCTCTCTCGCTCTCTCTCTCGCTCTCTCTCTCTCTCTCTCTCTCTCTCTCTCTCTCTCGCTTTCTCTCTCTCTCACACACTCACACACACACACACACACACACTCTCTCTCTCTCTCTCTCTCTCTCTCTCTCTCTCTCTCTCTCTCTCTCTCTCTCTCTCTCTCTCTCTCTCTCTCTCTCTCTCTCTCTCTCTCCCTTTCTCTCTTGCTCACACACACTCTCGCTCTCTGCCTCTCTCTCTCTCTCTCTGTTCCTCTGTCGCTCTCTCTCTTTCTCTCCCTTTCTCCCGTCAGGCTCTTCCTCTTTCACAGCCTCTCACTCTCTCTCTTTCTCTCTCTCTCTCTACTCCATTCTCTCACACTTCTTTCACACTCACCCTCTCTGCAGTTTCTTCTTCAAATCTACTTCAAGTTTATTCTGCATCCATAACTCATTACTTTTAATTTGTAACAGTTTGAACCCCTCTACAGTTGGTACCCGCTGCACAATTTTGAAATAAAAATTTAAACTTTTTTTTAAAAATGTACATTTTTTACACAAAAAGTAAAAAACAAACAGTGCAAATATTGCAAACTCTAAACTGACTGGGAGACAAAGTGTTTTTGTCTTTTATTCTGCCATTGTTCTGCCGTTGAAAAATACAACGTAAAGAAGACCTATGATTTTAAATAATTTAGCCAAGCAAACAAGATTTTTAAAAGGATTTGAACTTCAGTGTGTTTTGAAAGGAATCTTTTACATTATTTTATCCCAAATTCCCCAAAATAGTTCCAGTTGCTTGAATATCTCAGAATGTTCAGCTCAGACACTCGTCCGAGTTGAAATCACATCTGCGTCAAACAAAATAAAAGTCTCCGTCCGCCGCCCATCATCACACTCACTCACTCACCCAATACGAAACCTAATGCGGACACATAACACAGATTAGTCGGAGGCGAAGTATGTGCTACATGATACAGAAATGATCTGTGGAATCGGGCAAATGTGTCTGTCTGCAGCTCTTTCCTGTGAGAGAATGTTAATGAGGTCAAACTGTTGACCTGCTGCGGACGTGTGTGTGTGTGTGTGTGTGTGTGTGTGTGTGTGAAGCCTCAAGTCTCAGGCCCAAGCTTAGCCGAGGAATCCAGTTGTTATCCGCTCGTCCACTGGTTCTGTCCTAGTGTTAGTCTGGTTTAGCTTTGCTCGCTCTCTCTCTCTCTCTCACACACACACTCACACACACACACACACACACACACAACAATGAGCTCTTTGAAGAAATGTAAAACTGCTGACTACAAGAAAACATTCGACAATTCTATATTTTTTTTAGTATATGACGATTTTAGCAGTTTGATGTCTCTCTCTCTCTCTCTCTCTCTCTCTCTCTTTCTCTCCTTCAATCTCGCTCGCTCTCTCTCTCTCTAAATATACAGAATATATATTTGCACATATGTTAATACATGTGTGAAAATATGCATGTGTTTGTGTGAATGAGTGTGTGTCTGTCCCGCTCTCTGATTGGTCAATCATCAATCCTGGCTGTTTGTCCCGCCTCCAACTCCCTGTGACCCATAAATGGACAAAATGATTCATACATGTATATATGTGTTTATATATACATGTGTGTATATATGCTACATATAAATCGACTCTGTATATAAATATATTTTAACGTCTTTGTCTATTTCTGGATCACAGGCAGGTGGAGGCGGGACAAACACCCAGGATAGATGGTTGACCAATCAGAGAGCGGGACAGACACAATCACACACACACACGCAGGAAATTTTCCGCACTGATGTTTTTGGACTGTGAGAGGAAACTGGAGACCCTGTAGAAACCCACGTGAATAACATAAACTCAAACTTGAGTTTCGAACTCGTCTCTTATACAGTATTTATAACACATTCGCCAAAAATGCTACTTTGCCTTTGTCGGTGATTAATTGCTTGCGTGAGACTTACGATGTAAATCTGTCTCTACATTTTGGCGACTATGTCTTTAAGACGGAACTAAGGAGTCAGATACTTGTGAACCGTGTTTTAATCGTCCAGCCACTAATCCCTAATCTACAGACATGGAGCCTGAACTCTGACCTCACTTACCCAGTCACCAAAGAGCAAGATGGAACCAGTGTCCAACCTGATAATGCTCCTCCATCCCTGGGAAACCAGCAGTGGTGTAAAGTACTTGAGTAAACGGACTTTACTTGAGTATTTTGGATGCTTTGTACTTGTTCTGACTGTGAAAAAAGAATTAAGCAACTTTCACTCTACTTGACTACAATTGTACTTGAGTATTTGTACTCTTTACTCCACTACATTTGAGACACTTGATAGACATTTACCGTTACTCGTTAGATTGTGATTGTACGCGACTAGTCGGCATATTTTTGCGGTGAATTTCTTGGGTTTGACTGAAATTTAAGTTTGACTGAAACTGACTTTTTGTTATCCATTTTGTTGAGTTGTTTCATTTCTTTATTAGGAAATAAAACCTCATTAATAGTGTTGTTTTTCACATGCCTTGTTGTGTTTTGAGTTGTGTTAATCAGTAAGAGTACATTACTTAAGTCTTTTTAAAATGGAATACTGTGCGATTTCTACTCTTCTTGTAATTGGTGGCTTGTAACTTGTAATGGAGTAATTTTTACAGTAAGGTACTTTTACTCGGTTTCCAGCTACTCTTTACATCACCTCTGGAAACCAGAAAGTCTCCCACAACAATGGATTCTGATGGTTCTCCTGGTGTGAAATAGAAATCTCAATCTTCATCTCTCTCTCATCTTCACTTCTTTTTTTTTCCCCCCGCCTGCCACACTCGGTTGTGTTCTCCGTCACTGATTCCCTCCTTCTTCCAACCCCTTTTTAAACTCTCACTAGCGTCGACACAGAGAAGCGTGTTGGGATGATGGATTGTCATCACTGAAACCTGTCAGGAACTCTCTTCAGTTATTTTATCACAAAAACGAGAAAGCTTCCCGGAACCATCTCATGCTCAGCAGTCTCCGCTAAGTGCCGTTCATTAATCTTCGGCCCTCGCAGGTCGTGGTAAACCAGGTGAATTTATACCGGGGCTCGGGGAGGATTTTCACTCGGCGGAAATCCAGAAACAGAAGTCTTCAGGGTTCCTGCTCATGATGTCTCACTCTCTCCTCAAGTGAATATTAGACGCATAAAAAAAAACCCCAGAATTCCATTAAGGCGATTCCTAATCCGCGTTCTAAAGAGCGAAGTGTGTATTGACAGAGCTTAAGATTGGGCTGCTTTGCACCTCACTCATTTCAAAAACTGTCCGTCAGAGTGTTTATTCAGCGCATGTAAATTCACCGCCAATTACCATTCAGCTCTATGCAGATTTATGTCTCGGAAAAAAAAAATCTCCATCCCAGACAATCCCGATCGCCACAATAACTTAATCCGCAGATAATTAAGACAAGTCTGGTGAGGACGGGATTTCTACACAACGACACTTCAAACGCTTCTTGGTTTGTGTTTGTTCATGACACTTTCTCTTTGATGGGTTTTTTTTGTCGGCTTTATTATTTTTATACAACTTTTAAAACCTTTATAATTAAAGCGCCGCCTCCTCTGACTCTATAAGATGTAAATCTCTTTACAATGAGCCGCAGTGCTTGTATACATTTTAAACGAAGTTGCTTTTCAGTTGGGTTTGTAAAAATAAAAGAGGTAAAGTTGTAGGTTTTGTGCGACACATTTTACTGTATGCGGTTTTTTGCTATCGCGGTAAAACTCACAATTCTTGGATTGTTCGAATGTCTTGTATCAAATATTTTTTTTTGTTTGTTTGTTATCTATATATTGATATATGTATATATTTATTTATATATATTGTTATATATATATATATATATATGTATTTATTTAAAAGAAAAAAATACATAATATATGGTTAGACTCACAACTTTCCCATATTTGCATATTGAAAATAGTTTGTTCGTTTTTTCATTTCGAAATGTTTTCCACCCAAAAAAGTGCACTAGAACTTAAATGTGCACACACCCACACACACACACACACACACGCACACACGCACATTAAACAAGTCATTTGAGCTCATGTAAAGTCACTACAATATAAAATATTGACCACACACATATCAACAGATGTTAATATTCAATTCTCATCCGATATTCCGTTTCCAATTACTCGGATCAGGATTCAGAAAATTGTATAAATATTAAACGCATGAGAAATCACAGCATGCGAACCATCCTCCCTACTTTTTCGTGCGCCACCAGACTCGATGCGCTATTTTTTTGGACTTGTATGAAAGAAGTAGGCAACACTGATGGTATCATCCCACCCGATTGAACCTGTCCTTGAGAAAGTTGGCACCCTGACCAACCAACCCTGAGCTTCCCGCATCCGGCCTGTGTAAATAAGTCGACTAATGGCTGAAGCCTAGCCAGAGTCAAAGGGAGAAGGAAAATGGCCTGCACAGGTGGTTATTATAAGGGAGGGAAGGAGAACATAAAGAAAGGATTGGCTTCTGTTACATATACTGTAATTACCGGAGGCATCATGCCCGTTCAAACTGAACTCAAACATCTGCCCGCTCCACCAAAAAAAAGGGAAGTTGGGATTTTTTGTCGAGGGATTAGAAACAACAAAGCTAAAGCTTAAAAGAAAAATAGTTGCTTATTTAATTTTTATTCTTTTCTCCCTTCATCAGCATTGTAAAAAGATGGGCATTGTTGTTGTTGTTGTTTGGTTGTTTGTTAAAAGTTGTTAAAAAATGTTATTAAAAAGATACAATAAAAGAAAAATAGTTTTCTTTGTTGCCAGATTCATGTTTGGAAAGACTTTTCTAGTAAAGCGCATATATGATAATCCAAGTATGTTCACAATCAGTGAGACCTTCATTATTATGCATTTTCTATTACATATACATTACTAATTTGTCCTAATTAATAATTATATTCTCCCACAATTTAAATCTCTTCTCTGCTGTGAAGTCCATGTCCGTATTACATTGTACTGAATTAGGCGTAAAATCTTTAAACTGTAAATATTAGTGCATGCTGCACTGTATAGAAATAAATAGAATCATAACAATTGAAATAATAATAAAATGCAAACTAATAATAAAAATTGTCTTCTCTCACAAATTAAATCTCTTCTCTGCTGTGAAGTTCCATATGACGTTCCACAAAGTCCGTATTACATTGTACTGTCTTCGGCGTAAAATATTAATGTATGCTGCACTGTATAGAAATAAATAGAAAAATAACAACTGAAATAATAATAAAATGCCAACTAATAATAAAAATTGTCTTCCCTCACAAATTAAATCTGTATAGTATAGTAACTGTGTAGAACTGTATAGAAAGACTCTATAATTTCATTGCACATGTGTATAACTCACATTGTACATGTGCGCAGTGACAATAAAGGCTATTCTATTGTAATAACGCTCTGGTGGGACGCTTGGTGGATTAGGAGGGTCTCACTCACTGGTGCAGGCGACGGACGGGGGGTCCGAGAGGGCTCTGTAGTAGCCGTCCTCACAGTCACATCTCCACGAGCCCTCCCGGTCATTATAGCTGTGGGCCGGACAGCGGGAACACTGGAGGTCCTGAGACGAAGACTTGTAGAACCCACGGCCACAGGCTGGAGGGAGGGAAAGGAAGAAAGAATCGTGCAGATTAGGAAACGCATCAATGCCATGAATTGATAAATCCATCAACTGGTAATAAATTGATTTGTGATAAATAAATCGGTAATAAATAAATTGGTAACTAATCAGCTGGTAATAAATCGATCTGTAACAAAGCGTTTTGTTATGTTTAATTAGGTAAGAGCGAAAAATCCTCGATTTGTGGTGTTTCAAAAAATAAACGGCAATTCGTTGTTTATCGTAATGTCAATAAGTCACCTAAGTGAATGTTTATATTTTTGCAGATTATTTTTAGTTTATCTGGTTTATTCAAACTGCTTTACAGGCAGATTACAGCATCTTAAATCCATTCTTGCTTTCCTCGGGAATAAAACGAAAACGCAATTTCCAACAGAGTTTGAAGGAAATCAAGCTACCGTAATTTTCCGACTCTAAGGCGCGCTATAAATATACGTTTATTTCCTATTTTATCATCAATAAGGCACACATGATTTATCTTTTTTTATAAAGTGAGTGAGTGAGAGAGATGAGATTTTAAGACAGTCAATTTATACAACGTATAGTCGATTATAACATGCTTTTTATAGTGCACCTTATAGTACAAAAAATGTGTTAATCATTTTAATAATATTTTAACAAAGTGGCACAAACCCGAGGCATTTTTTTTCCCGACTGGTGCTGTTTTATTCCTGCAGAAAAGCCATCGATGTCCGAAGCCTATTTTTGCAAATGTTTCCGCAAACGTTCCTGGGCGAATTTTAAACATTTCTGCAAATATTTGTACACACTTATACACCCCACACATTCTTACACACTTATGTAGATTTATGCTTTAACCTTACGCGAATACATGTATGTCTAATAATTCCGAGTTTTCCCGCTCTCTGCCAGTCAGATGTCCTAGAGGCAAGGTTACTGTAGAAAATGGGAAGCGTAAATGGATTATTTCAGTATTTCACCTTTTATGGGAGGAAAAAGGACATCCCACCAGCAGTCTGGGATCTGAGACAAAGCAGAAATTAGGGCCGGAATGCTTCGGGCTGTGCGGATTACCCTTGCACGTTCCAATGACAATGAGTCATTACCGCCACCATTTTATTTAATGTGCCCATATGGGGTGAGTTCCTAAAGTACAATAATCATATATTATGATTTGCATTGTAATTGCAGAATATTAAACTCTTCATCGTTTTTTCCCCTCAGTTGTGTTGAAGCTTTTATGGCGTGTTTGCAGACTGTTGCAGAAAAGGGGCGGGGCAAAATGATCCAGCGGGGCAAAGCGGTACAAAATCAGAAACAAAAAATGAGGGCCCCGCCCACACAGGTGGCTCCAATTAGATAAACAAACAGCTGTTTATATTAGCACTTCTGAGGGAATTTTGCGGGGAAACGCGCCATACGAGTGTTTTACTCGCGTCAAAATATTCACGTTTTAAGCATGAATTAATTTTAAATATTTCACTACCTGACAGGGAGAATATTGTTTTTCTTGTGAGTTGGACTAAGTCTCTACTTTTAAGATCATCATTATATTTTAAAAAGAAAAAATACATGCTGTAAAATTTTTGCAACCATGGGAAACTTATACAAGCTGTAATGGTTTTGCCCAATAATTTCTAGTTATAGTTTGTGTTTGAGCGATTTAAACATGTAAACAAGCAGGACACTAGTTTAGCCTGGCTAAGGTAATAAACTATTAATAAAATGAAAAATTAAGGAATTAAACTAAATATAAGCATTTTTGTTTACTTTCGTGCCTCGATTATATTTAAACCTATAGTCGTGTGTGTTTCCAGATAACGTGCCGATAGTGTTCTTGTTCAGAACAGAAAAGTATTTTTAACGGTCGTAGAATGCGTTGTACTTAATCGTAAGTTGACAAAAAACATCACTTTTTTCATCCCACTTCAAAATATTAGGCATATTTTAAACAAAAGTGTTGCGCCCTACATTTGAAAAACTCTTCTAGATTTTTTTTTTTTACATTTAAGACATTATTCGCTAACTGATAATTCTATTGGTAAGCTCCTACATAAAATAAAGATAAAAAAAAACTTGTATTTAAAGCAGGGCAACTTTTTGACATTCTTATTTTGTCCCTCCCCTACTTACAAACTCAAATTCAAATTTGATTTGCCACAAACATATGATACGTGGTACAACATGTAGTGAAATGTGTTTTTGATTGTTCCAGCATTTAAACATAAGGGTGGGGGAAATACGATAAAATGTGCAAAAGGTTACTACAAAAAGGAAATACAATAAAATGTAATAAAATGAATTGTGTTGTGCAAAAAACTGTAAATATAAAGATAAACTATAAAATATGAATAAAATTACTAAATTCTCAAGATAAAAATACAATCAAATAACGTAAAAAATTCTTAATTTTAACGTAAAACAAAATTCTTCTAGATTTTTTTTTACATTTAGACATTATTCGCTAACTGATAATTCTATTGGTAAGCTCCTACATAAAATAAAGATAAAAAAAAAAAACTTGTATTTAAAGCAGGGCAACTTTTTGACATTCTTATTTTGTCCCTCCCCTACTTACAAACTCAAATTCAAATTTAATTTGCCACAAACATATGATACGTGGTAAAGATAAAATATAAAATATGAATAAAAATACTACATTCTCAAGATAAAAATACAATCATATAACGTAAAAAAATACAAAATAAAATATAAAGAAGTACAAAAAAAAAAGTGACTCAGTGATCCAGAAAGTATTAGTGTCCCGTTTAAAGTGACTTGAAAAAAGTGATCTAGAAAGTGTTTTGTTAAAGTGACCAGTTACAAGTATAAACTACAAACCAGTTATGTTATTAAGTGTTCATAAGAGAGAAATTAGCTATTTCCAGCCTGTCGTAGAGATGCTAATCCACTCTTAGCAGCTGTTTGCCTAAACCCCCTTGAGTCCGAAGAGCCAATCCGGACCGCATGATTTTTCTTAAAGCCCTGCCACGCCCGCATCTATGACTTTCTTCACGGCTGTGCATTTTAATGGTTATTACCAGCGACGCAACGGTGCTGATTTCCTATTCCCGACGCAGTAGTTCCATCATTGTTTCAGCACCTTCACAGACGGAAAATCAACCCTGCGGCTTTCCGTGACAAAACTAAAATGGAGATTGCGCAGGAGGTGGGTTGGTTTCCTCGTTTTAAACACCACCTTGTTGGGACGAGGGGCTGAGGGATACGGCATCTCCATTTCAGCCGCATGAAAGCCCTGTCACTGCGTGTTTAGCTCGGGATAGTGACATCGCCACGGCCCAGAGGAAAGGGATGTGATTTTAATCTGGCTTCTTTCTTCAGCCAGGACTTATAATTGAAGGCAGCAATTTGAGTTCCTGCAAGTGCCTGTTCTGCCAAGGTGTGCCATAAAAAAGCTTGTTCTGAAACGAAAGATGTTTTTTTTTTTTTTGCAATTTGTTTCTTTTTAGATGCGTTGTGCTGAGGGGAATCACTTTCCAAACTGTCGCACAAAAAGTTCATCGCGGGATGGAAAGGATTTTTAAAATGCCTTTTTGAATCATTTTAGGCATTGTGCCTAGTTGACTGGGGTGTGTGTGTGTGTGTGTGTGTGTGTGTGTGTGTGTGTGTGTGTGTGTGAGAAGACAAAGTGAAGCTGACTGAGAATTGAAGACAATATTTCTTATTCTGTGTGTAATTCAGTAATAATCTACAAGATTTTGAGGTAATAAAGTGTTTGAGTGCCAAGAAGAAAGTCAATGAAGTCAAATCAAATCAATGTGTGTAAAGCGGGATTACAAGAGCATTTCATCATATGTAGTATTTTAAGAATGTTTTATTTATAATGTATATGTATAATAATGTATCTTTAATGCAAAGTAAGAAATAAAACAGATTAAACTGTTATCCACTAGATGCAAGAAAAATATATATATAATATACACTAGGGAGAGTTTTATCTGTAGTTTGCTTCTCAACAAACATTATCATTATAAAATGTATAAAACATATTATTATTAAAGTTGCATTCACATTTAAAATATATTATATATGTATTATACGTATATTATACGTGTATTATACATAATATATAATATAATACATATTATTTGAAATATCATTTACATATTTTATTTCTGTCCTTTTTTCATTATTCTATTTATTTTTATTCTCCTTTAAATTGAATACAATAACTTTCCCACTATGAGGAAATATCTGTGCTTCAGATTCTTTAATACGCATTTTCGCATCTTAATTTTCCAGTAGAACTATCTTCAAATTGTATGTTTTTTAAACCGTATTCATTGGTTGAATTAGGGGGTCCGCACAGCCCCCACTTCCCCTTCTCCCACCCCGGGGTCCTAGTTAGAGATTCTCCGACCGCAAACACACCGGATGATTACAGCGATCAGAGCTAAAATAACAAATAATTCCTCGCTGCCTAATCCACGGGAAAATAAAGTGTGCATGTATATTTCACTCCAGGCATAATCCCAGACCTCAGAACGTGACCCGTCCACTTCAAACTGTATCGCAATTCAAATTACACGTTAAAACGCAACACTTCTGATATTTAGTCGTGTGTTCTTTTCCTCTCCTTTTTTCCCACTTCTAGACACGTATACTTATCAAAATCCCACCATTCGTTTTTTGTAGGAACCCCAAAACGGCGCCATAGTAACTACATGCGACCGTAAACAAATAATCAATCTGTAAAGCGGTTTGGTGAGAGAACATCGAGCAAATCCCAGTGTCCACTATCCCAGACCGCAGTGTTTGATTAGAAAAACAAAGAGAAGCAAATTCACCGCAGATTGGAGGAAATGGCGAGAAAGAAGCGAAGACAAATAAAGAGAGAAAGCGAGGCTAAAAGCGGAGGGAGGATATAAAGCATGTCGCTGATAAGCTTCTGTGCCCGAGCTGATCTTCACGGCGGAGGCATCGGCTAACGTGCTAAGATTAGCACAATCACAGATCGCCAAAACGGGAGGAGCCTCCGCTGCCGCCACACTGGCTTTTCTGCGTCTACGAAGAGCGGGGACGGTTTATTTTTACATCCGTGCGATTGGGATTTGTTTATCGCGGCGTCTGGGAAGCCCAAGTATCCCTGAGTTGTTTACACAAGCAACCAACCAGCAAATTAGGCATCAAATCAAATGTAGTGCTGACACGGGGGGCCGCATGAGAACCTGTCTCCACTCCACAGCCCCGCTTTTACTATGAGTGACATGCACAAACACGGACATTTCTGGGACCTGGATTCCTGCGTTCGTGACGTGATTCCGTGCTGAACTGCTGTGCTGAAAAAACGGGAGTTTTCGATGCGTTGGGGTCCTGGAAGGGTCCTCGTTTTATTTTTAAGGTGCTCTTCAAGATTAATAAGTGCAGTGGTACTTCGACTTACAAATGTCCCAGATAACGAAAATTTGAGGTAAAAAAATGAATCGGCACGAAAATGTCGTCCTGATTTCCGAAATATATCCGCTATGTGAAAGGAGCGCGTCTTTTTCTTACCGCTAGCATGCATGGAGATGAGGATCCAGATGTGTATAAAACACTTCTTTAATAACATTTGCACGTCAAATAAACAAAAAACCAACAAAAACACTAGTTAGTTTCAGAGATCTTGCTTCCAAAATATAAACTGAGCTTGTATTCTCCCAGAATGGCGTTGTTTTTTTATTCTCTCCCGTAGAGCCGCCACCTAGAAATGACGTCAAATCCCTGAGATGTTCGTAATCTTGCAAGATTAGTAGTACCTCAACTTACAAAATTAATGCAGGGAGCGGTTTCGTTTGGCGAAAATGTGGTTAGCTGAGCCGCATTTTATGCAATTCATCTAATCCATGCCATGGCTTCATAAATCCAGGCAAAATTAATAATAAATGATAAAATATTGGTAATAAATGTAATAAAAACGTGTTACATAGCTGTTGCTTAGTTTGCCCTTTGGCGGGTGTTTATAAAGGTACAGTATATAATGATTTACAAACAATCTCACATGAACGATTACTGCCATCTTGAAATGATGTCATGCAAATCCCTGAGATTTACATAATCTCGCAAGACCAGGCGACATTATCGTTCTTGAGCGATTACGAAAATTTCAGGGATTTGCGCAACGTCATTTCAAGATGGCGCCTCTACGAGAGAGAAAAAAAAAAACATCGCCATCTGGGATCATACAAGCTTATTTTATATTTTGGAATCAAGATCTCTGAAACTAACTAGTGTTTTTGTTGTTTTGCGTTATTTTGACATGCAAATTTGATGTTTAATACACGCCTGGAATCTCCATGTGTGCTAGCGGTAAGAAAAGGTGCACCTTTCCCAAAGCGAAAACATTTCGGAACTTGCGGTGACCCATTTTGTTACTCGATATTTTCGTTATCTAGGCCATTCGTAAATCCAGTGTATTCTGTTAGCCCGAGATTAGCATTAGCGACGTATTCCTCATCTTCGCGTTACTTGTCAGGGAGAAAACAATGCTCACCAACCTATGCCTCCTCCTTCCGTGGCGCGTAATGTCCGCTAGCATGTAATAATGAGTGGATTAGCGCTACACGACCCCGCGTGCCAACGGCCCTTGAGAGCGCGCTAACCAATCTGCCAAACTGACATTGAGACAATATCCTTCACTTAACTGGCCATTTCTGCTCGGAATTGAAAACAAGGGCTGCCAACGTTAGCGCTTTGCTGCTAAATTGCCAAAACGGAAGGGAACCACGCCGTCTTGGGCGGTTTGGAAAAGTTAGCTAAAGCTTTGTTTGAGCTGCCACTGGTATGACGGCGAGCTAATGGGATGTGCTTGTTGACATGGGCACCGCCGAGCAGCCCAACGCCGCCTCATTTGCTGCAAAAATAAATTAGTCGGCTCCTTGGAAACACAGGTTGAGGTTAAACAGAACAACACGGAGAGATTAAAACAGCCCGATGTTCTTCCTCGAGTCTTTAGCGGAAGAGGCGTTGGATATCACAGCAAGCTAATGACGATCCAAAAAAAAAAAATCTGCATTTTTCCAAACAATTTTGGCGAAATTTTGGCTCCCAAATTTAGACAATGTAGACGCAGAACAATCTGAATTTTTAAACTTAGTGGGTTGCCTTTCAGGTATTGAACAATTGATGGGTTTATTTAATTCTAGATTTCTCCAGCCACTGGCATTGTAACACGTTTTATACAACAAATAATCTACCAGGGGTTCTTGGAATTCTGCGTCGTTCAACTTTTTATTTCAAAAATGTGACTTTATGAAAAATGTCCACTCAATTCACAATTCGTGGATCGAATTAAGTCAATCCTTATGTCACAGGAAAAGTATTCAAACCCTTCAAAAAATATTTTTTTATTTACTTTAAAAAGTATATTTATATGTATTACTTAAATTATAATGTAATATATAACATTATATCATCTAATATATGATAATAATATATAACTTCATATGATTGCATCATATAAAATCACATTGTGTATATAATA
>MU204249.1:110384-120979 GCA_017309775.1 Paedocypris sp. Pulau Singkep
GTCGTTCTGCTGTCTGTCTGTATGTATGTCTATCATTCTCTCTCTCTCTCTGCCTTTTTACCTGGCTATCTATACGAGTATCTTTTTTTTTTGCCTGTCTATCATTTTATCTTTCTGTTGTCCTGTCTATAAATGTATCTCTGTCTGTCTGTCTGTCTGTCTATCTTTCTGTGCATTTTAGTCTCTTCTTCTTTCTCTTTCCACCTCTCTCTCTGTCACTTTCCCCATCTATCAGTATGTATATATGTCTATCATTCTCTCCATCTCTCTCCCTCCCTCCCATATACTAAAGTATCTACTATAGTCAACCAAGACAAGCAATTCTCTCCACACACTCGTGCACAAAAACCTCAAACACCCAGAATAAAAAAAAAAAAAAAAAAAGACTCATACGCCCGGAAAAGACTTCGCCCCACGAAACACCCCGAATCTGAGCACAGTCCCGTCTCGGATCAAAAGCGTGAATAGAAGCGCGCCTGTCCGAGACTTCTGCAGTGTCACGGGGTCTCGGGCGGTCCCATGGCCAGGTCAGTGAATATTAACTTCATTTACACATGGCTGCGAACACAGCAGCTTGCACAATGCGGGCCTGCCTGCTCTGCTTAGTAACGTGAGCAGCCGGGCTGACAGGTCACTGCCAGGCGGGAAGATGGATGAGTTGAGCGCTTGACCCTTGGCTTGCCGGAGGAGTCGGCTCTATGGCTTCTTCCCCCTCCAAACAAAGACCCCCTACTAGCAGCCGCCCTGCTTGCTACTAACAGGTCCCGACATCTCCATCGACCCTCACACGCACACAGATTTTGGAAGGCTTAGTCTTTCCAGCTGGTGAATGGCCGACACACCCAGTAAAACGCTCTTTTATCCCGGGAATGGGCGGCTTAGCTTGGCCGCTAAACGCTAACGTTGCTCTTTGCTCATCCGTACTAATGGATGCAATCGGACAAGCTGTGTGTGTGTGTGTGTGTGTGTGTGAGCGGGTGAAAGTGATATGTGAGCAGGTTGAAGGCCTTAACACTCGCTGGGCATCAGGGAGGGTGTGTTGTCAGAGTAACTCTCCTGTGGGAAGGCCAGCGAGCGGCTCAATCTCGCCCTAAGAGCAAAATCAATAACTTATTACATAACCGCACACTTTTCTGCTTCACACACCGAGGGAGACGGGCTCCTGCTTTTATTTTACACGCTGGTGTCATAGTTAAGGTTTTGGAAACAAGACGGTAAAGTAAGAATTTTAGTGCTTTTATAGACGCGTTCTTTTGTCCCGTTTGGGGCTGGGATGCTGTGAATCTGTCAAATTTAGAGGATTTTCGTGTTTAGGATGAACTTATCAGCCCCTTCAGGATCTTGCGGTTTTTGCGGCGAGAATTGTCGCTTTTTGTGGTGCCAGGATTTTTCCATTATTTTTAAATGTCATATCTCAAAAACGTATAATATTTGTTAAAGATATGGGTCACTAAATAACTGTTTAAATCTAAAAATGTTATAATTTATAATAATTTATTATTAAAAAATGTAAATAAAAAATATAAAAAGTATTTATAAACAGCCAAAATTAATAAAGTCCACATTTTACTAACATAATTGACCAACTTTTAGGATTTTAGGGTTTTAAACAACTTTAGTCTATTACACACGTAATACCAATTTTAACAAAGTTGAAATATTAAAATTAAAGATTAGATAATTATAAAATCCCATTTTAAAATGACTCATCTGCAATTTATTTGAGGCTAATTGGCAAATTTCCAAAAGTTTTTAGAGAATTAACGATTTAGATAGAAAGACGCTAATATTGAAATCTCCCTCAAACCGGGTTTTCCTCAAGTTGTGTTTTACACTAGGAACTTAAGCAGCTATAGACAAAATCAGTAGTCCTATTGGTCCTAAAAGTCCTTAACAGTTTTATTTTGCATTCACGCATCATTCTACACACTACAAATGCTTAGCAATGAATTGTGAAGCTACAAGGTTGTAAATTGCCTCTGTAAAAGACTTGCAACAAGCGTCCCAGCGTAAACGAGACTTTACATGCCCGTAAATTTGCCTAAATTTACTGTATTTGAATTATGCAAATATCGTGACAGAATTCACATCACCTAAACATGTAAAAAGCACACCAAAAATGCCCTACACACTATCACCTCCACCATTAATACATGTCTGTTTTCAAGTCACACATTTTTTTACAAGTCGGAGAAACACGGTAATCAAACAGGAAACTGTACTTGTAGAACACAAGGCCACCACAGCTCATCAATAACTGGACCACAGCCAAACTGACAACCCATCACAACGACAGCTCGTGTTTAAAGCCTCCTCCATCTGACAACACCGAGAGGGGGGGGAGAACAAACAAACAGCAAACGGTGGTCCGGGAGGGCGTCACTGTTGTCTCAGGCCCTGACCGGGGCGAGGAAGCCGTGATCCATCAGCGGGCCCGGTAGTGATCCCTGAGGAGCTCCTCTTCATCTGAATAATTAAGCTCACTTACAGTTCTCTAACAGATCACCGTTTGTTGCCTTTACTTTCACACCTTATCAATCACCAACGTGTCGGGCCTTTTCCACAATCCGTCCCTCCTTATAGCTCCCGCTGGCGTTATTTGAAATGCAAACCACGGCCTTCATTCAGCTGGAGAGCTGTGGGGCGAACCAGCCTCCCTCCTCCGCGGCTAATTCCGTAGCTCGTCTCCGCAGCTAGCATTCTCCGCGCAATCCATCAGGCTTTGACTAACTTCTGTCCAACTATCTGACGTCTGCGAGATGTATGGTGTCAGCGGCTGCTGTTGCCTGTAACGGAGAAAAGCATCGGCTCGGCCTTTGTTTCCCTGAATAATAAATGGGGCTTGTAAATACGAAGCAGGCTAATGTTTGGCATCCGCGTACTCAAGTTTGGGTTATTGAATGTGATTTGATTGGTCACACAAACTCCTCAGATTGCTTCTATAAGCTAATCGAAGACCAAACGATACTTGAGTAAATGGACTTGAGTATTTTTGGCTACTTTGTACTTGTAGGAAGTATCAAAAATATAATACTTTACTCTCTACTTGACTTCGTTTGTGATTGAGTACAATAGACACTCGTTACTTGTTATTTTGTGATTTGGCGCGACAATTCGCAGTCTTTTTCTACCGCAGTTAATTTTTTAGGAAGACGAGGCGATATTGCCATCTGCAGGATGCTGAAGGTACTGGATGCTATTTATGAGGTAAATTCAACTTTTTGTTCTTTTTCTATGTTAAATTTCATTTCAATATTAGGAAATAAAACCTCATGATACGTTTCTTGTTTGTCACAGTTCAGTTCTTGGTGCTTTATTGAGCCTTAATTCCATTTGAGTAGAATACTTAAGTTCTTCTAAAATGTAACACTTTACAACTTTTACTCAAGTCTTCTTGGAATTGGTGACTAGTAACTTGTAATGGAGTCGTTTTAAACAGTAAGGTCTTTTACTCAAGTATAGTTTCCAGGTACGTTTTACACCTCTAGTCATCAAACTCTTTGTCTTCATCTTTACACAACTTTGTCTGGTTTTTCCAGTTGAACTTTGTAAATGAATAGCTATTTTAACTTTACATTGCAAATATATCCGTCATAGCCCATTTACACATGTTTTGGTGACTGTGTGGAACACAGTTCTGGGAAAAAGCGAGATAAAACGAAATCTTGTGTTAAGGGCAAGACTGATTTGACCGGAGAACGAAGAGGAAAAATCCCTAGAAGCTTCTAGAAGCAACTCGATGTTTGTTATGGTGCTTCAACAGTTGGCCCGAGTCAAAACAGCCAGAGACGTCCATCTAGTTAATGTTTAAGAAGAAAAACTATTTTAAAATGCTGCGGATGCACACAAGAATGCGTGAACGGCTGACGGAGGAGAGTTTAAAAAAAAAAGTGGAAGAAGTGACACACAATCCTCCATCAGGCATGTGATGAATGAGATGGTTAAAACACGCGTTTTCACGGCGCTCCTCGGGTTTCTCTACTCAATATTTAACGCCATGCGCTATGCATGAATTCCCGCGTGCAAATTCCACAACGACGCATACGGAGGTCACGTAAAAAACAACGTTTTAGGTGCTTTGTCTGATTCTGAAATGATAAAGACGGTGTAAGAACTGCAACATGAGCTTAGGCCTCAAGAAAAAAACAGAAAATCAGCCTCATATTAAAAAAAGACCCCTGTCACTCACAGACCGCAGATGTCCTGCACATCGGTGAAATATCCTGGTATTTTGAGTCTAAATTCCATTCGAGTAAAATACTCAAGTTCTTTTAAAATTGGATACTTTGTGACTTTTACTTGAGTCTCAATGATTCGTAATTTGTAATGGAGTCGTTTTAAACAGTAAGGTGTCCGTCATTTTACTCAAGAAGAGTTTTGAGGTACTCTTTACAACTCTAGTTGTCAAACTCTTTGTCTTCATCTTTACAACAACTTTGTCTGGTTTACAGTTGAACTTTGTAAATGAATAGCTCTTTTAACTTTACATTGCAAATAATTCCAATTTCGGAGCTTTGTCTGGCTCTGAAATGATAAAGACGGTGTAAGAACTGAAACATGAGCTTGGGCCTCAAGAAAAAACAGAAAATCAGCCTCATATTAAAAAAAGACCCCTGTCACTCACAGACCGCAGATGTCCTGCACATCGGTGAAATATCCTGGTAGTTTGAGTCTAAATTCCATTCGAGTAAAATACTCAAGTACTTTTAAAATTGGATACTTTGCGTCTTACTTTTACTCAAGTCTTCTTGGAATTAGTGATTAGTAATTTGTAATGGAGTTGTTTTAAACAGTAAGGTATTCGTCATTTTACTCAAGAAGAGTTTTGAGGGAATCTTTACAACTCGCGTCGTCAAACTCTTTGTCTTCATTTTTACAACAACGTAATTGTTGTAAAGAAAAACTTTGTCTGGGTTTTACAGTTGAACTTTGTAAATGAATAGCTATTTTAACTTTACATTGCAAATAATTCAGTTTTGGGTGCTTTGTCTGCCTCCAAAACGATAAAGACGGTGTAACAACTGTAACATGAGCTTAAGCCTCAAGAAAAAAATCAGCCTCATATTAAAAAAAGACCCCTGTCACTCACAGACCCCAGATGTCCCGTACATCAGTGAAATACCCCGGTGTTTTTCGGCCTGGTTTGTGCTCGGGGGGGAAACTTTGAACAGGCGCTTTAATATCGCGAGGACGGCTGAGAGGAAACGCTGATGCCGCAGTCTCATGCTCATTTTATTTAGATGAACTACAACAGTCATATCACATACCCCTCACGCCAGGAGCGACGCACAACTCATAAAGTGACGATGCCAGTAGCCGGGAATCTAAATGACCCAGTGTGTTTGCGGAAAACACGCAGCGTTGTTTCAGAGGAACGCAAGACGGCTTTGTGAGCAGATGAATTCTCTGGAAAAGAATCCAGGGCCGGACAAACTTTGCGAGAAAATTCCTGTTTAACCAAAGGAAAGTTATTTCTGGTGGGAAAAGTGATAATAGTTCTGATGGGCCTCCAGACAAGACCTCTTTGAGTTTGGAAATGATTTCAGCTTTGCAACAGCCACTCAGCAGGAAGCAGCCGAGCTGGACGGCCTGTCCATGTCAGCTTTTGATAGCGTAATAGTGTTTGAAGGACCCTTTAGATAACGTAATGGCGCTAATGTGTGCTATGTGCACGGCACAGAAGCAAAGCGTCCAGGGACGTTCTGGAAAATCCTCAGCTTGGTTTATTTTCGTACAATGGAGCACAGAACATTTTTGCCGGTTTTATTGTTGGTTTTAACTATTGGTTGAATTTGTTGGTGATTCTGCTCAGTCTCGACCACTGTTGCGCCTTAATAAATCAAATACTAATATATTAAGAAAATATTTTACTAATATATTAAACATATTAAAATTTTTATTTACTTTTACAATCTATAGTTTTGCAAAGTAGTTTTTCATTTAGGGTCAATAATGCGCCAGGCTGACAAAATGACCTGTCTGTTTGGCCAAAATACGACATTTAAGATTTAAAACGACGAAGGTTTTAATGAAAAATTTGCAATGAGAAATTAAATATAAAAAATCTACACATAAAAATATTAAGGCCAATGTGATTGTGATGTGGCAGCCTGACAAAGTGACCTGTCTGTTCTACAAACACCTGTCACAATGCATATTTAAAGATGATTAAGTGTACGACCTATAAAATTTCAAGTTTATAAAGTGTAAACGTTTTTTATGTGAATTCCCCAAAACATAATTGGATTTTTAAATACTGTATTTACATTACAAATGAATGCATACGTATGTGAATAAACGCGTTTAGGCGGAAGCAAAATTAAATAAGTAACTTAATATTTTGAAGAGTAATAATATTCTCTCTGATACAAAACACACACACACACACACACACACACACACAATAAGCTGTTATTTTGTCTTAATTGTGGCATTGCAACACCACCGGGAAGTGAATAATACAGCAGAGGCAACAGTAATTGTGTTTCCTGCTCGGACATTTCCTAAATCACCGCAGGCATGAATCTAGCAATGTCTGCTGTGTGTTTGCTCTTTCTGTCAGGGTCATTTCAAAGTTCCAGCGAGGGACCGAATGATAAGCTGCGCCTTCTCAAGACGCATTGTTGTTTGCGAGTGATTGGTTTGGCCGAATGCCAACTGGGAAGAGAAGAAGAGAGACAAAGAAGGAATGCGAGGGAGTCTTTGGAAGAAGCCAGTCTGGAGTAGCAGTTATCATTTAATTCCAGTGTCAATGTGCACAAGGCTATAAATTAAGAGCCCACAAATCAAACGATTAGCGGGGATTGCAATTATTGTGCCAAGGATTTTTTACCCCCGCGTTTAATCCATCATTATTATCTCTGCCTAATAAGCACATTTTGTTAGTTATTGTTGGTTTGGGTTTGTTTGTTGGCCGCTTGCTGATTTCCAAGCATGGTTTGTTGAGCCATTAGCTTCGTACGAATTAACTCGTCGCAAAATGTGCGTGGCCATTCAGCCGGACGAAAGAAACAAGCCCTCGGTCGTTTCAAATGTGCACAATAATCCACGCCTGGTTTTTTAATTTACGGCTAACTGGTGAGCGCAATCGCTAGCAGATGCGAGTGCAAGGCGACAATTGAAAAGCAAGTACTCACATTCGCACGCGTCTCCCTTCTGGTGAAATCCAGCTTTGCATATACATTTCCCAATGGGTACCAGCCACTCTCCTTCCGCGCTGCAATGCATTTTGGGAGAGTTGTCGGCCTCTTCCTCGGCGTCGTTGACACACATGCCCTCCACTTCAACCAGGGATGAAAAATCAGCGCCGGTCACCGTGTCTGGGAAGGTGGCCAGGTTTTCGATAATGGACCAACACTTTTTGTAATAAACTTTGACGGAGACCAGCGCGATGCAGGCGCCTACATCCTGAAAGGCCAGGTAGAAGCCTCGGCGGGAAACGGGTCCGAGTATACGCACTTCCGTGTTCAGCTTCATCTTTCTCTCTCCTAGGTCGCCCTGCGTGAAACTCTCGTCGGCAGCTATAGTGTCGATTTTCACGTACTGGTTCTCCCTTATATTCCTGCCCACCTCCACGTCGGTCTCCTGGTAGTATAAGTTGAACGTCTCTTTGCAAGAGCCAACCACCCCGGGAAGGCTGTTACAATCCCGTAAAGTAAACTTCAGCTCCACAAAAATCCTCTGGGCATCGCCCTTCTCAATCCAGTTAGTCCGAAGCCAATTGTTCTGATTAGGCTCCATGACCTGGCAGACCTGGTATGTGCGAATGGGTGTGTAGTTCTCATCCAAGCCACTGATTTCTTCCCACTGGAGGAAAAACGAAATGGGAATCAGTTAATCATCAACACTTACACCACGTCCTACACTAAAAGGTTCAGATCTGACCTCGAGGAACAATTTTACAGCGTGTTAAAAACTCTGTGACTCATATCTCTCCATATGCATCTCAATAAAAGACTATCAATACTAATTTGTCTCCTTGTTGTTTTTCCCCACTCTTCATTTTTATTTTGTTTCGTAATGTGAATAGGTTGCTATTGTGAGTAATCTCACTAACACCTTTCACTTGCTTTATTCTTTCTCAGCATAACATTAAGAATAATATATTTAAAGATATGTATATTTTTTTTCAAGTGTCAGGTGAAAATAAAATGACTGTATTCTTGACAGATTTACTACATTTTGTGACTAATAATTATTACTTCATAAATGTCTCACAACGTTTCACAATCTTGATTTTACACTTGTTTAATACTTATGTTGTAACAAAACAGGACAAAACAAAAACAGCATAATTTATTATTCATGTTTATTTTGCTTTAAGTTGTTTTGCATAATTATTTTTCTAGAAGCTTTTACAAGTTAACAAATAAAACCTTTGTTTTGGTACAGAATGTTTTTTTATGATCATGAAAAGATTTTCCAAAGAAATCATGTAAAGCTCTAACTATTATAAAAAGAACTTTTTGCACCCGAAAGTTTTAGTATGTTTTACGACTTCAAAGCAACTATTGCAAACATAAAATCAAACAAGAAAAAACTTGCAAACTAAAGTAAACAATTTAGCTAGTTAAATATTTAATGTAATGCTGTTTGCGCTCGGTTCGTTTTAAAAATCACACTTAAAAAGAATTAATAAAAACTTTTGAAAGTTCTGGTTGTAAGATTAAAGGTAAACATGTTTCCGATGCTTTGTTAAACACAAATACGTAGTTTTATCTATTTATTCTTATTCTCAATCCCCAAACAGATCAACTAGTTTTCGTTCTTTTGTCCCATAACTTAGTGAGTTTTGATGCGCGTCTTCCGATTCCCCGCGTCAAGCGCGCAAACAATCAAAAGAAAGCGAACACCACTGGCACAAAACTATACGAAAACAGTCGCGTTTGGGGATAAATCGACACGCAAAGGTAAAGAAAAAGTTGTAAAGTTTCCTGCTTACCCCGCTTGGAGGAGACGATATCCATTCCAGTTCTGTCTGCTGCGCTTTGGAATCCAACAGGATCACTGCCGACACACAAAGCGCACACTTAATAACGCGCTTCGCCGGGCATTTCTGCGGAGCTCGGGACTCGATCGCGATCCAGACGCACGGAAGATCGCGACCCCGCAGACGCGTCTGACCCATTTCCCGCAGAGCGCGGCGGAGATTTACGACAAAAGGCGCCCCGATGTGCCCGAATCGCCCCGTACACCTGTTCGTGTGTCGCCGCGGCCGTCTGACGGACTCGCGCGATCAGCTGGAAGCCTAAAAAAATCGGAAAAGTTCGGAAAATCGTTCGTCCGATCAAACAGGCAATCGAGACCATTTAACGGAAACGCTTGCACTGGGTCGCGGAATTGATCGGGATTTTAATGTATTCAAGTTGGGAGACTGGTCGGAATAGAGGCGTGTGGCCACGTATTTCAGCTAAATTATAATAATGATAATAATAACACCGCACATGGAAACTCACAAAAGCGCAGAACGTCAACTGAAGAACATAGTATAATTAGATTTGCGCTTGGAAATCAAACAGTGCCACTGCCATAATTTAACGGGACGTATAATAAACCAAAAGCAATATTTATTTGCTATTCAAGAAGAGCCGTGATGCGAAATCCACGGATCAGCCGGGCATAATGTATAGAACGTATAGTCTGTGGTATAAATATTATACAATATTGAGTGTATTGCCTCTGGAATGTGTTATTGCAGACTTATTGTGAGAAGGTTGACGAGACTTTAATCTGACATTTCTGTAATAGCCAATGCTGATCTTTTAGAGCTTTTACAAATTAAGCATAAAGCACGTGCACAACACAGCGCACGTTCGGTGCTTGGTTATTGATTATTATTTCACCCGCCTGTAATTAAATCATGCCCTGTTGTTAATGGATGTTCTGTTGCTTAACCACGTGAAGCCGATGTTTTCAAGTTTGCTGTCCTTTCTACAAACGGAACCTATCGGTGTCGGATTAAAAGAGAGAGAACACGCCAACTACAAGATAAAGGTCGCCGGAGTTAAAATTAACCCGATAAAGACGGCGTTATCACCGCGCGTTATTACCGACTCGTATCTGGATTTGATAAGCGAAAGTCTTTGCGTCAGACTAACCGCTCGCGACAACCTTTGTCTCGCCCGTCTTTCGTTAAATTGGTCGTTGGATCGGACGATGCTGTAATTGCGGTAACTCGTGGTTTCGTCAGGATGCGTCGGTTGAGATGCGATCCGGGAAACTTTAGCACTCACCCTCTCGCGTGTTTTGTGCTAATCCAGTGTTCGCGTGAAAGCATAAAGGAAGGCAAAATATAGTCCACAGGCAGGGAACTGAGGTGTAAACCATGGTGCAGGTGAAAGTTGATTCAAACACTGTGCGCTTTTTCCAACGCGGCGTTCCCTTCCCATTGACGACGCTCCGGCACCAGCTCTGG
Source organism: Paedocypris sp. Pulau Singkep (assembly GCA_017309775.1). NCBI lineage: Eukaryota > Metazoa > Chordata > Actinopteri > Cypriniformes > Paedocypris > Paedocypris sp. Pulau Singkep. The sequence goes on from MU204249.1 coordinate 120,799, forward strand.
GTGAATAAAGCTGCCGTCTCTCACTCAAATAGCGTCGGGCTGGAGGGGCGGGGCTTGCCGCTATCACGCTGCCAATCATCTTGACTGACAACGCGCACACCCACGTCGGCGCTCTGAGCGGCATCGTGGAAAGAGCACGGACCAATCGGCTCGAAGAAGAGGCGGGGTTAGAAGTGGGCGG
>MU204249.1:122466-158118 GCA_017309775.1 Paedocypris sp. Pulau Singkep
CTTCTGAAATAGAGTGACAGGGATGCTGTGGGGTTTTCTTTACTTAATTCAAAGGAATAATATTAAAGTGGTGTAGTGGAAGCAGTTGTTGCCTCGCCACCAAGATGGACCTGTTTTTTAGGCATGTTCAATGCATTGGTGTCTCAATCTACCACAGAATCATAGTGTCTCCACCTACAGACCAATCAGAGTGTCTCCACCTATGACGACTTACAGACCAATCAGAGTGTCTCCACCTACAGACCAATCAGAGTGTCTCCACCTATGACAACTTACAGACCAAATAGAGTGTCTCAAACTACAGTCCAGTTGGAATGTCTTGATCCAAAGTCCAATCAATGTGTTCCAACCTACAGAACAATCAGAGTGTCTGGACCTACAGACCAATGAGAGTGTCTCCACCTATGGCCCAATCAGAGTGTCTTGTCCTATGGTCCTTTCGTAGTGTCTCGACCTACAGACCAATCAGAATGTCTCAACCTATGGCAACTGACCAATCAGAACGTCTCGTACTACAGTCCAGTCGGAGTGTCTAACTACAGTCCAATTGGAACCAATCAGAGTGCCTCAACCTACAGTCCAATCAGAGTGCCTCAACCTACAGTCCAATCAGAGTGCCTCAACCTACAGTCCAATCAGAGTGCCTCAACCTACAGTCCAATCAGAGTGCCTCAACCTACAGTCCAATCAGAGTGTCTCGACCTAAGACCCAATCAGAGTGCCTCAACCTACAGTCCAATCAGAGTGCCTCAACCTACAGTCCAATCAGAGTGCCTCAACCTACAGTCCAATCAGAGTGTCTCGACCTAAGACCCAATCAGAGTGCCTCAACCTACAGTCCAATCGGAGTGTCTCGACCTATGGCCTAATCGGAGTGTCTCGACCTATGGCCCAATCAGAGTGTCTCGACCTAAGACCCAATCAGAGTGCCTCAACCTACAGTCCAATCGGAGTGTCTCGACCTATGGCCTAATCGGAGTGTCTCGACCTATGGCCCAATCAGAGTGTCTCCACCTACAGACCATTTGGGACGCCTCGACCCACAGGCCAGAGAATCAGAGTGTCTACTATACCCCTAAATATGCAAGTGTGATGTCCAGCTCTGTGATTGGTTGGCTAACAATCCTTGAACTATCATAGGATGGACCTCAGCTCCCCATGACCTAGAAATGAAGCAAGCGGGCTAAAAAAAGCAAGATTTGTTGCAGTATTCAGTTCACACCCTATGAAGCCCACGGCAAGTAGTTAGTAGTTTAATTTAACTTGACCTGTTGGACAACCACATTATTTCACTGCAACTGGTGTAAAGTGTCAGGAAATGTGTTAGTCATTGGATTTCTTTAATCGACTGGAGAGTTGTTCACTCTTGACTCTTGGATTTAAAACAGATGATCAGAAAGAGGACGCAATGCAAGTTTTAACACATCGACACCAAATTCACCTTCAAAAACAAGAACTTAGCCGCTACTTTAGTTAAAATTAAACCCTTAATTATCCCACGGCCAGCTATGGTGTCATAGAGCAGATCAGGTTCAGGTTCTTCAGTTGAGGAACCTACCTAGTCCAGGTCCTGACCCAGCAACCTGTTGCTCACAATTCCAACTCCCAATCACTAGGCCTCAGCTTCCCTCAAGCGAAGGCCTTTGTGGTTCTCTTTCTTCCTCACATGCCTCTCTTTCTCTGCATGAACCACTAAGCTGAAATGTATGGAGGGATGGGTCACAATGACTGTTAATTACTATAAACTATTCCTCTCTTTCACCATGGGAAGCGGGGAACCTCTAGAGCTGCGGGCTGTCGGCCGGATCGCTCGGCTCAGTCGGGGTGAAGCACAGTCAGGCTGTGAATTCTTTAGGGCTTGGAGGGAAAAAACCACCCCGAGATTGAGTATCAGGACCGGGAGAATGTTGGAGAAACATGGGCAGAGTAAAGCTCTTAAATAATGTTTAGTCGGCTTTCAATGTTGTAGTAAAATGTCCCAACAGACCCAGACAAATGTAGGGTGTTAAATTTTAATCAGGAATTGTTGTACGCTGACTCGCAATCGCTTCACTGTCTGCGTAATAACAGATGTGAGTCTTCTCCGGTTCAATGTCATAATTCAGAATTGTAAAACAGTTTGGAAATAATTAATCATCCGCATGAAGGCTGATTTTATTTTCCAGGAAATCTCTTGTTCGGCATGTGTGTGATGTTCAGTAGACCCCTGGTATTCACGGGGATTAGGTTCCACAGTCAGCGAACACTTAAGACCCCCTGTAAAACACATATGCAGGCCTGTTTTATTAGTTTATAGAAAAAACACATTTATGGAAAGAAGCTCACTTCAATTATTTATTTTTAAATAATCTAAAACACTAACACTTTACTTGACACTTGATTCCTTTACACTTTTAGTAATTGACAATGGATACTATGTTATGTTTTAACTATATAAGAACTTTTTGTCATTGATAACATTATTAGTTTTACTAGTTTACACTTTTTCTAGTTAACTTTTTTTAATTTTTTTAATTAATTAATTTTAATTTTTTTAATTAAATGTAACCTAATTAACCTAAAAAAGAAGAGTTTTTTCAGGACAATACTACAATAGTAATAATTTTTATGATCATTACTTATGGTGTAAAAACAGTTTTTTTTAAAAAATGTAGGCAAACAATGTACAAGCAAACAATTCGTTATCTTGGCAAAAATTGTGCATTTAAAAATTAGAAGTTTTTAATCTTTCAAATCACAAATATGTTTACTTCTGTTATTTGAAAAGTGAATACTTATAGAAAAGGAAATGTAAATAAATATATAAACAAAAAAATACCATAAAGAAAAAAAATACCAACATATATAAAAAGAGAAATACATTGATATCAAAGCTACTAAGCATTTAAAAAACAAAAAACAATAGAAAGCTGGAGCAGAGAACCCTTTACTGTGTGAGAGTGTGTGTGTGTGTGTGTGTGTGTGTGTGCGGGTGTGTGTGTGTGTGTGTGTGTGTGTGTGTTTGGTAAAATGCAGAGCACAATTTCAAAACGGTCTCTAATGGCCATATTGAGAAACTCACTACATAAAGTTACTTTAAAATACGTATCAAAGAATACAGAATATCATAAAGAATGTCCAGTATGAAACCTGTTAGAAAGTCTACCTGGAGTAGGAGATTGTGTTTTATTCTGTGTGTTTTCCACTGTTCTATCACTTTCTTATAATCAATAACAGTACAATAATCAGGATTTAATATGGTTTATTTCAATATCTGATGCAATTGTGGAATATGCTACCACTGTTGTAGATACGTGTCACCAGATCATCTCCACGGAACTCCGCGGCAACCAGACTGTTGTGTACTGAATGTTTGTGTACTGTTAGTTAGTTACCTGCTTTCCATCTGAGGAGACAGAAGTCTTTTCTCTGCTCTGTTAATAAAAGGCCTTTTTCTCTGGCTAATCAAGTTCCCGTGTTTCTCTGACCGGAAACTCCTTTCTGTACTGCGACCGCAAGCAAAGATCCCAACTATCCGCAACAAAACCCCCTTCCTTCTCATTGAATCCTCGATTTTTTTTCCCAAACAAACGTTACATCCTACAAAAAAAAAGTAGAGATTACAACCCAAAAACACAACAACGTCACCCAAAACGTCGCATCAATTTCAAACATTCCGTCAAATGTATCCATCAGCATGATACGGTCACCTGATTTGTGTGAGTGAAAGTACGTTACAGATCCGTCAGTCCCGACAGCGGAGCCGCTTAGCCGCGCTAATTCTCCACGTAACATGAAAAACAAAGCTCCTCTTATCAGTAATTGAATTGCGTCCAGAGCAACAGTCGGCGTGCAGTACAAGCCGGAGACAGAAGAGGGACGCCTGAATCCTGAGCAATGTGCCACTGTCACCACAGGCGGCAATAAACTCTGTGCATTGATTGATCTGCACTCATTAAAGCCAAGAACTAATGGCCGCTCTCATCTGGGTGTCGTTATTACTCAAACTAAACCGATTTAGGCTTTTATGCAAATGTGTATGAAATGTTCATGATGAAACGGAGTGGTCATAAAAATTCGAGCGGGACTATTTTAAAGGTAAAATTTTTCTCTCATCTATTTCAGTCTTGCGGACATGTGTCACCTAGCAATGCTTTTAATATGCGTTTAAATCGCTCAAAAGCGTCGAATATGTATCGATTTTTGGGTCACGAGGAGCTTGAGCCAATCCCTGCAACTCTTGACACCGTGGATTTGTGGCCAACCAATCACAGACTTGAGGGGCAGGGCTTGCCACCTTCACCTGCATCTTGACTGGCAACGCCCTCTAGGGACTGGAGTGCCCCCACGGACCAATCAGCATGAAAAGGAGGCGGGATTAAAAAGTAGCGGTAGCCTGATTACGCCTAAATATAGATTCACACTTATCCAGAGCAACTCTGGCACCAAAGGAAACCCACGCAAGCTTATTTAGAGCCAACTTTTAAAATTTAGGCCTCACACTCGTCCTCCTTGCTCCGTTCTGCCCTAGAAACATGTATCTGTGAAGTAAATCTGCTCCCAGGCAGCAATCTCATGATTATCGTGTCAACAACATGACTGTCTCTATTTCCCGTTGTGTCAGTTTCCGGGTCTGTTTGGACTACGGGGACAATTGTGTAGCTGAACGCAAATTTTGTAGCTGACAGATGAAGACATCCAGATGGCTGTTCAAAGTTAGTCACACTAGGCTGGCGTTCTAGGGCGGTTTGTGGGATTAAGCAGGGTTATAGACATTTGATGATGTCTGTGTTGGTCTTTCATGTCTTTGTACAAGCATAGTGTGCTGCGTTACCACTTAGTCCCAGGATAAACAGACAAATCGTATCTTTAAATACGAGCGTGGAGGCGTCTGACACGCACATCTGGAGATGAATGGCTCTCGAGTGAAAGGAAGTCGGTCGGGCATTTAGGATCGCTAGCAGAAATCTGGACTTTCATCAAGGTGACTGTAAGAGCGTATTTTCTCTTCCACCCATGTGTCTTGCTCCCTTCACAACCGATGGAGATGAAAGCACGGAGAGAAAGGGAAAATCGGCTGAGTGATTTACACATGATCAGATATAAGACCTCTTTCAAATATATCGTGGCGTGTAAATCTGCACAAATTCCTTGTGGGTGAAAGGTAGAAACGTCGGGCAGTGGCGCTCAGACGTGCCGTTGTTTTCGTACAGACTTCTATTACATTCCGACTCGTAGGTATGTGGATCTACGCTAAATGTGTTTATTTTCATCCCGACCGTCTGTTCTATGTAAGGATAGTCTTTCAAAGCTGTGACAAAGGCAACTCGAATTTGAATTAAATTTGCTAACCAAGTGGATTAAGACTGGCGATTGCTGGTTGATAACGTTTATAATGTAGTTTACGCCAACAAACTTTCTCGTGGTCTAGTTCGCATCTACGAATTGATCGAGAACCTTACAAAGATGGTCAAAAATAGCCCTCTCGTGTCTTACCTTTCAGACAAACGTCCTGCCCAGGTACACAGAAGCATGGGGCAAATCTAGCGCCAATCTTCAGTTACTTCAAGTCAACCAACCATGGGTGGAAGAGAGGGAAGCGGCCTGTGCAGGTTTTCCGTGGTGTGAAACCGTAGACGGTGGCCCTGGTTGAATGTGAAGGTTGGCTTGTAGAAAGATTTATGATTTCACTCTGGTCCATCCGTGTCCCATCATCTCGTCATGCCTGCTTTCCAGACATCCAATGGAATCCAATGGAATTTCATTTTCCAATGAAAAGTTCATTTACTTGCGAAAACATTTATTAAAAGCTTTGCGCAATCTACCACAACTGCTTTTAACAAGTTCAGCACAATAGGAATGGCTGTAATCATTGGGTAAATTGGTGATGTTTGGACGTATCATTTCTCATTCTGAAATTAGCAGTAGGTAAACTCACCAAGTGTAGCATCTATCCATTTGTTTTATGAGCCACTTTACCATTTTCAAGACAGCTGGAGCCAATCCCTGGGCTTGAAGGTGGGACTCATGCAGAATGGTTTGATGAACACTAGCCATTGGATTGGATTGGGGAACAACTTGAATAGAGGGCCAACCAATCACAGAGCAGAACAATCTCAACTCAACTCAAACTCAAACTCAACTCAACTCATAGTTGGCCAAAGTGCTGTACACGACCAATAAAACCATCAAACGTATATAAGATATACAGACAAGTATAAAACAAGGGTAAAACAATAGAAAACAGTAAAAGCCAAGAACTCACACTGGTTTAAAACGCCAAGCAAAATAAATTAGTTATTAAAAGAGATTTAAAAACCGGAAAAGAGTCTTCCTGCCTAATGTGCGGCAACTCATTCCACAACTTAGGGTTGACAACTGAGAAAGCTCGGTCACCTCTGTTTAACGGCCTGATGGGACGGTCAACCAATCATGGAGCAAACACACTCACACCTATGTTTAGTTTCCCAGACTCCAATTCTTCTGCACAATTTTCACCACGAAGACCGAGAGAAACTCAATGTTATCAAGCTCAGTGGCATCAGTCCTTCATTTTACAATCCACCTTTTCTTTTCTGGAGAAGCTGGATGTGATTCCAGCAGCTTTGTGTTTGATCGGTGTCCGACCAATCACAGAAAGGGACACACATTCACACTCTCACAATGGACTCCAGACTCCAAATCTTGGAGAAAATCCTTGCAAGCACTGGGAGAACATCAAGACACCATCATTGCCAAAAGTGTGAATGGCTTGCTCCTGTGGTCTGGATATTGATTTTCAATTTCACTCCAACCAATTGTGATGCTTTCAGTAATTATCATACCATCCAGAGACTAATAGCATTTAACCAGTGGACAAACATGGTTTCCGCAGCACTTGCAAATCAACACACACACAATTTATTGACGTGCGCAGAAACATCAGAGGTGAGAAAAGCAATCAAAGTGCCTTTGCCTTCCATAACCCTGAAACCGAACTACAGTGACGTACCAGTATTTGTATGCGTATTCACATGCTTCTTACTTTACTTTACTTTACAGTCCTTTAGCAGATGCTTTTATCCAAAGGCTTACAATTTCACTACAATTTTCTATGGGCTCACAAACTTTAAGGGCCCCAGAGACCAACTTGAATAATGATTAATAATAATTGATTCTATATAATTATTTTCTCATCATTTATTACTTTTTTTTACTGTTTATTGTAAATGTATTTATTAGTATTACTCCTATTTACTATTGTCACTATTTATTTACTATTGAGTTTTTAATTGAGTGAGTGTGAAAAGGTTCTTTTTTTCTTAACACCAACAATCCAGATGATAAATGGAATAAAAAGCAACAATTCCCTTACATATTTACACGTGCGCTTTGAGACAGTTAAAACTGTGAAAAGGGCCCTACAAATACTCATTATTATTATTATTATTATTATTATTATTTTCCTTTTATATGTGTGTGTATGTACACACACATTCATGGATATTGATTGTATTACCATGTACCATTGATGAAGTATTTGCACATTTTATAATCATAGACAATTCTATATTTCAAACTCTAAAATGATAAATATTTATTTTATATGTGTGTCATGCATACATATCATACATACAGTCCTAATCATATCTCATCACGCAAATTTGTGCAACTTTATTGTGGCAAAATGATCGTGTCCCGATGTGTCCCAAATAATAGAAGTCGACTGTATATTAATTTATATATAATTTTTTAAATATATCATTTATATATATATTTTTTTATATATACTGATTTTGTATGTGTGTATACCTACCTATATGATGTGTGTTTTTGTCTTCATTAATAGTCTGAGCATGTATAATGGCGTCCCAGTAGCTCTCACCAAAGTGTGGAGTCATCTCCATCATTAGCATGTCCACATAGACTTTTGACTTCAAGCATGGCTACAATTTCCTTGAAGGAAAGAAAAGAGGGATTATGTGAGCTTTGAGAGGATTGAAGCGTATATAGCCGGTTCCTCTGCCTTGTTTCATCTCTTGATTCTGTTAATTCTTTCTGAGGTGAAGGAGGAGGTGAAAGACCCCCCCCCCATCACCACACACACACACACACATACACACACACACACACACACACACACGATCATTTTCCTTCCTTCTGTTTCTCATGTTACAGCACAAGTTGATATTTCTGGTTTCACCGCACTTTCCATCCCAAACCCACTAAGTCACATCGAGTTTTCCGTTGCTGAATTTTACCAAGCGTGCTTCAATTAAACTACTTCACAGAAACTCAATGGCCGAGCTTCTAATATTGACACTGAAAACATCAAACCCGTTTATTATTAGGGACGTTTAATTTAATTTAGGGCATTTCATTTAATTTAATTTAAGTCTTAATACATGGTATGAAAGTTGGACTTGCAAGAAAAAGGTCTCGGACTCAAAAAATCACATACCAGTTGTTACCCTGTACATCTTAATGTGTAACATTTATGGCATGTGTGTCTTGTGCATCTATTTAACGTTAAAAAATGGTCCGTAGGCAGACATGCATACAGCTCAACAACAGAATTAAAGAAACATTAGACAAAAATCAAAGCAACAGACACAATTAAAACGCTGGTCGCTGTACAGGGGATAAATGATCCTTCACTATGGCGTCGGATAAACAGAGAGTTTGAACTGGCCTGAGCTTGAAACAATTGCTCTGCGCGTGTGCGGAGTCTGACTGGAGAGCAAAGGATCTTGGGAAATGAAGTCCTGACCACTAGAATTTACTTTTTGTTATCTATTATTCAAGTAAAACGATATTAAAATAATACGAGTCACAAGATTGGTTTGTTAAATAAAGAATATTAACATAATTGAACCAAAAACATTAATAGATTTTTTTATTAACATTAAAAAAAATATATTTTTTTGATTTGTGCTATAATCGCGTAAATACGATATAAATAAACTTGAAAATGTTTTTATATCAATTCATATTTTGTTGGGGTGTTTAATAATTTTTTTCTCACCTGTTATTAACAATTAACACAAATAAAATGTGTAATTACTTAATACATAATATAGTACATTAATTATTTATGGTAATACCCTCAAAATATTTTTATTTTTTTGAAGTTTGTTTTTCTTTGCTTGTGTATGTATAATGAAAAAATATAAAAAATGTGCACGTATGTATAGATGAAAAATAGCAAAAATAGAATTATTTTTGCTAAACATTTTTATTAAAAAATATATTAAATATATTATCTATGTATTTGTGTGTGTGTGTGTGTGTGTGTGTGTGTGTGTGTGTGTGTGTGTGTGTGTGTGTGTGTATAAATGTATTTATTTTTGTGCTTCAGGTATGGCTTCAGTTTTTTATGGCAAGAATTACACACCTGTTCAGAGCTTGACCTTGTGTGGGATTTTAATCTCAAGGTAGATTTGTGTTACACGACAAGGACAGTGTTTGAAAAAGTGACGGGGATGACAGGGACGGCAAAGGAATAATCTGCCGGACCTTGAACACTGAGGAGATTTACAGAGATGCTCGGAAAGAGTTTGAGCGGCCGAGCAGCTCGGAAACACGGATATAATTGAAGCGGCATTCCTCGCCCAATGATATCAGATAATTAAATCACCGAACAATTGTACTTTATGTCTTCTTAAAATGTCTGATTTAGCTCGCAATCTGAAACCAGCTCTCGGGGGAACACAAAGCCGGTCAGAAACGGAACATTTTAATTCCCAGAGATTGCTTACCATCAGGATCAGAGCGCTTTCATTATGAAGGCCGAGATTAGCAATTATTCCTCATTCCGGAAGTTCTTTACCATCCCAGACCAAAAATCCAACAAAGAAGCGTTTTGGTTGTAAGTAGCGATGTGTTGTTTGTGAACAATTTGTTCAAATGACGAATACAAGATGATAAATAAATTGCATAAAGTGAGTGAATAAAAAAAAATAAAACTCCACAGCTACGGAAAAAGACAACGGGTAAAACGTTAGTATTACTCCATTTTGTTTGTGATTTGTTCAAATGGTTCAGTCGGTCACGTGAGAGCCGTGAATATATAATGGAAAATACCGTGATTATGCAAATATAAGCACACCGTTTTTTTTACATTTTCAGCACTCCAAAACTTGGGTTCATCATTTTTCCGTATATTTCAAGTCAGGAACAGTCACAAATAAACGGAAACACGTCGTCTTTATGCAGCGGCGTGTGTCTATATAATGGTAAACAATTTGTCCGTAGGCAGATGTGCTACAGTATAAGCTTTTATTGGCACAATAACAGAAATAAAGAAACATTAGATGCACGCTGTGACACTTAACAGAGACAAAATAACACTGGAAGAAGTAAATGAATTAAAAGATTGAACTAAATACAGTACAATAATTTATATTACAACGGGTTAGCGTAGCTTAGCACAATCGGCTACAAACGAGTCCAATGTGTCACTGCAGAAAGAGTTGAAACAGTTGAAAATGAAGAACACGAGCAAGATGTAAAAAAATTACAAGGAACAGACACAATCAAAACGCTCGGTCGCTGCACAGGGGATAAATTGGTGTGCGCATGTGCGGAGTCTGACTGGAGCAAAGGATCTTGGGAAATGAAGTCCTAACCAATACAAATCGACTTTATTATCTATTATTCAAGTAAAACGACGTCAACAAGTACGAGTCACAAGATTGGTTTGTTAAATACATACAAACTAGGATTTTTAAGAGAATATCAACGTAATTGAACCAGAAACGTTTGTTTATTTATTTATTTTATTTTGTGCCTGGAAATCGAGGGGGTGCTTATTTTCGCGTAAATACGGTATTCTGAGTAGTAACGTATAAAACAAATCATTAGTTTTTCATTCATTCGTTCTCCTGTCATGTGACCGCAATCAAGAGACTATCGCGTTAAAATAACGAGGCCAAGGAAGATGCAGGACGTAGATCCGTTATCTGGTATTTGCTAGGTTTTCAAGTGATTTGAATAGTTTGGTGGCAGTTTATGGATAAAATGTTGTCTGCTGAAGCAAAACATGTTGACTTTTACAACGACCACGATAAAAATATGAACGAAATCAACGAATGACTCGAAACAAATCGTTCACTTTATTGTCCGAGAGTAAAAGATCCAAATCAGTTACAAGAATCAAACTTCCGGTGAAATCGGGAAAAAAAAAAAAAAGTGAAATCCTTTTAAAACAGAATCCATAATTAACATTACAAAGTCCATCCTGACCTGAAAGGGTTGGGTGAGTCCAGCATTGCGTGTTGCTCTCAGAACCGCCATTTTTGACCACTGAAACATGAGATCCCGCTCCCTCGACATCACAAGTTTAGCATCGGGAAACGAAATAAGTCATTTTCTCTGCTCATCAGCCGCGATTCATCCTCAAAGGCCAGCAGGATAATGTACTTTCTGTCAAATCATGACATTGATTGACACGCGGAGACAGACATTAGCCTGATTTTCCTCCACAACATCCCTGAGTATCTCCAGATAGCTGTGAGAAATAGATTTGTCTGGATGAGCGTCTTCTCCCCAGGACGCTCCGGAAACAAAAACCCATCAAAGTTTGATGTCTGATGGCCTGCAGTGGAATAGCGTAGTCTTATTTCCCCACAGCCGGCTTCTCAACACCAAGGTTGTGGGTTTGATTCTAGTCAGAGCGTGACGTTTGTTTAATGTCTGACTGTAAGGCTTTGGATAAAAGCATCCGTCAAACGCATGTATGATGTGTAAAAGTCAAGCTGTGACACTGCACAAGGAATACATTTCTATTATTATGGATTCAAAGCAAATTAATGCTGTTTATACACAAAATAGTATCACCTTTAACGAACACTGTACTCTTTGAAGATTCACCAAGAATCCTAATAATATGCTAATGCTGATAAATAACTGTTTAATATTTTTTTTATATTTATAATATAATATGTATAATATTATTTTTTTATATTTAAACAAAACACAAATCAAAACACCATGTATTTATTTTATAGCATTCATTAATATTTTTCATTATTAAAATTAAATAATTTAAATTATTTTTTATTCTAGAAATGAAACAAAACAAACATTTTTCACTGTACAGTATATGAAACAAATCAAGATACTGAAATGTTCCAACTACCGTAAATATTCAAATATTCTGCTTGCTTTAAAGACTGAAATATTCCACCTACAGTACCTTGAAAATTCAAATATTCCACCAATTTAAATAATCCACCAATGTAAATATGCAAAAAGTTCACCTTACTCTAATACTAAAATATTCATCCTTCCGTATAAACCTCAAATATTCGACTTACCTGAAATACTGAAATATTCAAACTACCATAATTATTCAAATTCTGTCTTCCCTAAATACTAAAATTCCAACTACCGTAAAAATGTTCCATCTTATGTAAATACTGTAATATTCTACCTTCCTTTAATACTCAAATTACTCTGCAATTGTAATTATTAAAATATTCTACCTACATTTAAAGCCCACTTTAAATACTGATAAATTAAATCCTGAATTTTCCACCCTAATTTAAATATTCAAATATTATACACAAAAATGTCAACTCCCGTAACTAATCAAATATTCCACCTAACTTAATTGCTCGTTTATTCAACCGACCGTAAAAACTCAAAAATCCAACATAACCGTAAACACTCTAAAATTCCACCTACTTTAAATACTCAAATATTCCAACCGCCTTATAATACTACTACTTCGGCTTCTGCAATTACTCAAAAATCTCACATAACCACTCGAATATTTTTAACAGACCATAAAGATTCAATACTGAATGTAAATACTGAAATATTAAACTTATCTACAGTTCAAATCTCACACAAAAGACAAATATAATAATAAAAGAAACAAAAATAAAAATGTACATCTGCAAAAGATTTTCAGTATAATACAAATAAGTAAAAAGTGACTGGCAATAAATAATAGCGAGAAGATATTGCACATAATGAAATACTGAAATGATCTAACCACAAACCTTAGTTTACTAGACTTAAATAGACTTGCCAACACTCACTATGTTGTTCTTACCCACGATGCATTGCACCATCCAGCATGTATAGATTCCAGTCGGTTTTATGATATGATGTGCTTGACAGATGAGTTTGATCACTTAATGTATTGTTTCACATAAGACTTTTTCAAATTTCCATCTCCTTGTCATGTCTGTCATTTGAGAGTTTACGTCCTCTTTTTTCAAGCGATGATAAATGGCGAAAAAGCACTTTGTGCATGGATGTATGATGTGCGAGGGAGAAAAAGAGAAATAGAGCGATGAAAGTATGGAATGCGTGGAATGTGGAGCAAAGTCAACTGTAAGGAGACTCTGTTCAGCCAAGCATCGATCGAAGGAAGAGTGAAGGACATTGGAAATCAGACTGTCATCGCATTGATTTTTAAGAATCCAAAGCAGTTCTACTTCAGCCATATTTAAGAAAGTGTCCTGTCATTTTACCCTTCAAGCAAAAATCTCTTTGATTCGAATTGATTAGCTGTTGCCTTTTCACTAAAAGCCATTTGAAACAGAAATAAACTTGACGTGTGGAGATTTGTTTCAAGTTTCCTCGGTGAAGTCTTCTCCAAGACCATTTCGCCAAAACTAATTCAGAATGTTCCAGCTAATCATAAGGTTTTAAACTCATTAGGTTTGGACCAAGGAGGTGTTCCCATATGATTTAGAAGCTGGAGCCAATCACAGCAACTCTTGGTCTGAAGGTGGGACACACCCTGGATTGGCAGCTAACCAATCACAGAGCAGTGACACAGACACTCACATTCACACTCACACCTATGGGGAATTTCTCCATGTTTTTGGACTGGAGAAAAATGGAGACCCCGAAGAAACCTACACAAACACTAAGAGCAATGCAATGAAGATTTTCAGACTTGAGTTCCTGGCCTCAAGAAATTATTACATCTTGGCCTAGAGGAGTGTCGGTGCCACAAGGACAGAGATGACGTCACATTGCAAGATGGCATCTTCTAGAAGCATTGAGTGATCTTCACATCTGGCTTTTCTAGCATCCAAGAGCAATGGACTGGCTTCATTCTAGAATGTGAAGCCTCCTCTGGACCAGTGGAAAGATCTAGTGCTGCTGCGTTGTCCGTGGGAAGGTTGGAGCCGCCTCATTCGCCACTCAGGAGACAGACGCTGTTCCGGAACCATCATCAAAAAGACTTTGTAATGTTAGAATGCCAGAGGAGACTGGCACCAGTGAGTCGGGTTCTCCCTAGGTTTATTTCCTCTCATCCTGCTAGAGAGCTTTGTTTACCTAGTCCCTGTGTACCATATCCAATGGTCATATCCAAATTGGAAAAAAGTTAATGTTATTGATCTTGATCTTAAATCAAGAGTTAATTGAATCTTGGAGTTTAAATGGCTAAAAATGCATTGGAATAAATCTGCAAGTTCCATTCTGGCAAGTGCAGGCTTTAACAAGTAAGAATTGGATCTGGAAGCTACTAAAGGTTCTGAGATCCAGGATTGGCAAGGGCTTTGTTTTTCTGGAAAGATCGCTCTGTTTTTTCAGGATGTAGATTAGGAAAAGAATCAAAGGAATTGAGAATTTCACATCAGGGAGTTGGAGCTGCCATTCAAACAGTACAAGTTTGAATCCCGGTCCAGTGGGTTTCACATCTGAGTGTCCTTGAGCAAGACACGGATCTGGACTCCACGGCTCAAGGCTGCCCACTGCTCCGGGTTTCTGTGTGTTCATGGTTAAACTCAGAGCCCAGTTTTGATCTAGTCCCTAGTGGCCATATTGAGAAACTCACTCACTTTACTGACAGTTAAGGCTGAGAAAAAGCTGATTTTCATTTCATTTCTTCTGAAAAAGTAGTCATTACAAGCAGTTTTTCCTCTCGGTTGAGACTTTAGGCCTCAGTAAGTTGTCAGATCTTTGTCAAGTTGTCAACAGTTGGGGCCATTGAAGTAAAAGGTGTTTCCTCTACCGCCAGGAAGAAATCCCAGAAGTCCACTGTCCCATTCAGCTGTCCACTTCTTTTCTCCCAGGAATCCCAAGTAATGTTTTCCCTCAGCCTCAAACTGCTGCTGATGCTCCAGGCTCAACGTTGGGATTCTGGTTTTATTGGGACGATGGCAAACGGCGCCAATCGTTTCCTTTGGCTCATCCAAGTGAGGCTGTGAAACTGCCAGCGTTTGAGTTTTGCTCATGGTTGTTGCTCTTTCCTGACATTTTACGAGGGAAAATCAATTCCAGCGTGTTCGCAAATTCCCGAATTAGCATTCTCCACCGTTCCAGCCTGATCCTCGTTCTCTTTGCATTTCTAGAAGAGTTTTTCCTCTCGCCGTGTTTTGATGGTGTCAGGACTGGAGACAGTAAAGCCGCTGCTGATCGCTCTCGGACCACTCCGACGGGCCTGTTTACAGGTGGAAATGCTGATGCCTGTCAGAAAAGCTTGATTATTATTTCAGGCACAAGTTCTGGCTCTCACTCAAACCACTCAATGCTTTTTGTTTTCCTGTGGACACAACTCTTCGCAGGAATTGCTGCTTGGAGGATTGAGACATGCGTTGCATTTCATGCTTTATCTCCCGGTTTCCTACTGCTTTACTCATTTGTGTTAAACCTAGTTCATCTCTTCAAGTGTGTCGTTTTGAAGGAGGCACAGCAAATTTAAAGTCCCGATATTAACACCAGAAGAGTGACTTTCAACACTTTGAAAGTGTATTTGAAACACTAGCTAAGTGTTAAACTATTCCAACTATTAATTAAATATTTACACCAAAACAAACAGCCGAAACTCTTTGACAAGTTCTTGCAAACACCTAAAAAGTTGAAATTCAACACTTTTCCGGTGCAATTAAAACTACTTTTACTGCGAGTGTGCATCTTTTATAAAGCTGTTTGTCTTCACATATAAATGTACAAAAAATATAAATTGACGTGATGGAGAGGAAACATTACATTTCACATATACTCTACAAAGTTACCAGTTTATTTGCTTTTTTATGAACCAATATTAAAATGTATTTTTGATATTTAAAAGAAATATATATATATATATATATATATATATATATATATATATATATTTAATATAGTGTATATATATATATATATATATATATATATATATATATATTTAAGTTGATCTACTATAGCTTTCTACTGTTATAAAGCTGTTCTAGATAAGGTATTAGAATAGTTATTAGTTATTAGTTAATAGTTATTGACTTTTGCAAGTTATTAAAAACAAAACAAACAAAAAAAAACACGAAATGGTAATGAAATTCAGAAAAAATAAACAAGTTGGTCTTAATAACAGAATTATTATTAGAATCTTTAGAATAAAGTTAAACTGACCAATACTTACCTTCCCATTAGTAGCCTCCTGGCTTAAGTATGTAAAATGAACCAGCCAGTTTTGTTTTTTTACCTGGCCACCGTCACATTATCTTATCACCCACGATCAAATGAATAAAATCCAACAATTTGACTACAGGACCTTTTCCAAACTAAAAACGGCCACTGTCCACTTGAGTTCTAGGTTTACACAATTGTGTCTTGGTTAAATTGCAATTTAGTTTAAAAATTTTTATCTAAAACTCCTGCAGTTGTTTAAAATCAGTTTAGTTTAGTAAATTCTTTATTTATCAATTGAGCCACCAATTGAGAGTGTGTTACCTGCCTCAGGTCCAGAGTTGCAAAGATTGGCTCCATCTCCACGTGACCCAGAAATAGAACAAGCGGTAGAAAATATATGGATTTTCCATGTCACGGTAACTTTACAAAAACCCAACACTAGTAATTTTTCAGTCTTCCAGTCTTTCGCCCAAAGTTTGGGCAGACGGAGATCGGCAGAACAACCTTGTGGCGGTTTGCTTGTGATAATTTATGCAGAACATGGTTTGACCACAAACGTATGATCTTGTCCTTGTCCTGCTGCTTGTTTGGTTCAGTAGCAGCGCCTGTATTTTAATCCCTCATGTGTGTTAATGTCAAGCGTGTTAAAGTCATGCCTGTCCAGCCTTTGACCGCTGTAGATTTTGTAATTCTAGCCAGTATCTGCTTTACTTTAGCCCGACCTTGACCTAGATTGTTTTTACCTCATTTGGTTGAAATAATTGCTATCATTGGAATTATTGCTATCATGGTGGCAGTTGGTCCATTAGTTGGGGATTGAGCTTGTATTCAAGAGGTTAACAAGTTCAAATCCCACAATGGCTGGTTCTACAAGTTCAGTGCGGTTTTCACAGTTACTGTCTCAAAGCGAAAAAGTAATAAAATTTAAGATTGTTGGATTTTATTTATATGTTCATTGGTGTTAAGATAATGTGAGCAAGCACATATGCAACAATGGCCAGGTTAAAAAAAATCTCTTGGACAGAAAGCAAGGGGGAAAAAAAGGAAAAAGGAGAGGTTCAGATGTGATTCGGTTCCGAGCAGCAAGACTAGGCAGCCTTTCTATCCGATTATATTCACTTATTCGATATTTTATTATTATAGGCTCGAATATGTATCGTTGAAGTGACGCGCTTTCATTCTAGACTTAAATTGACTGATTCTGAGTCTCGAATTGTGCCAGGCAGAGCATTCCATAGTTTTAGTGCTAAATGTGCAAAAGATCTTCCTCTCTTGTAGATTTTGGAGATTTGCGGTAATATAAGCTGACCGGAGTCTTGTGAGTGCGACAACTGAGTGTTCTTGGGCAACACCCTGACTTGAGGCTGCCCACTGCTCCGGGTTTCTTCACTGTGTATGTGACACTGGATGGTTAAAAGCAGTGCACAATTTGCATCCAACCCCTAGTGGCCATATTGACAAACACACTCACTTGAATACTTCTTGTATTAAAATAAAAAGTCTCATCAGAAATCTAGCACTTGGGTTCATCATCTGAAGCTGCAGTGGGTGACACGATGATGCACTTAGACCATCACAGCTTCACGCTTGAACAAAACGCCCCTAACGTTAGAGTAACAATGACAAAGAGAGCATTTAAATTAAGCTTGTCTTGGATGGTGTGTTTGTTTGATAAGATTTAGCAAGTCAGCTTACATTTGTTGCATGAGCCGATGGGGTATTAAAGTTCTCCTTGCCTCAGGTGATTAGTGATCTCATTATAGTGTTGGAGAAGATAATCATTAACCTTTGCATGCCCTGCAAGCCTTTTCCAGTCCGACTACCCCATTGTAGCTATGCCATAATCACCTCCTTTAATTAGCCCGTAGCAGCACCTTTCCCAGAAGAGCAGCCAGTCATTTAAGAAAATCACCCACATGAATCAATTATCGGCCAATACAAACCTACTGGACAATGGGATGTTTGCACAAATTAAGTATATTGTTTGTGCAATACAACACAGACTGGAGACTGCTTTATAATTACCGGACGCCTTCATCCAGAAAGGAGCCATCTTGAAAAACGTCCCATTGGATGAATTATGACGAGTCATGCAGTTCTTGGATAAATTGGGCGAGAGTGATGGAATGCTTTGTGTCTTCCTGGTAGGGATTTTAACTACCAGTTGGTCATGCTGGTTATACTAGTGAAGACCAGTATAACCAGCTCTAAACAAGCTTAGACTGTTCATGAACTTTCACAACAGGCATTTCAATGGACCCTCCATTTTCCCCTTGTTGTCCCAGGTTTGCATGACTGACTTTCTTTCGCCGCACACACAAGTGTCAAATGTGTGATTTAGGACGTCGTGATAGCATCTGCAGGGTTTTTGCTTCTTTACATGATGCTTGCATTTCATTTCTGTGGGAGCTTCGGATTGACATGTTGGACTGAGTGAGCAAATAGTGAGTCTTCACACCAAGTTAGTCCTACTAGTTTGACCAAACATATGACTTATTTTATTGCTTTTGTGTTGCTTTGGAGAAAAACTGAGGATAATTTAGGAGAAGCAGTGCCATCTGCATCATAAAGGAAGATGATAAGATGGATTAGTCCCATTTATTGGCTTCCATAAATTCCACGTCATCAATTCTGTCAATCATTTCAATTCCATCAATTCCATGTCAAGATCCTACTCATTTTCTACACCAAGTTTATTTTTTTTTTTTTTGGAAAAATTACCCAGTCAGACTCCAGGTTGAGCTCTTTCAATCACTGGTCTGATAACAATTGCACAGGATAATATGCCGAACGCGGATTCTTTGGGCATCTCTCTGGTTCTCCGTCTCTCCGCACACACACAAAGTGTTGGGTGTTAAAGTGAACAGCATGGGACTGGCCTGCGTTGGGGTCTCCGTCTGACTGCAGATTGATTCTGACACATTCTTCACCAACTATCTCCCTGTGATAGAAACCAATGAATAAAAATCAGAAGCTATTTGTTGGCTGGTGAGGAGCTGTGTGTGAAAAGGAGGGTCTCCTTTAATCCATGTAATAGGTTATTGACTTTGACCCTTTGAGAGCTGGGTTGGAGCTATTAGGTGGGATTTAACTTACATTACTGTTCAGCCTGTGGGATTATCAAACTTCTCTATATTTCTGTTCTTGCTTACTGTGCATCACCTCCAGAACGCCGTGAAGAATAGGCACTTAGTGTTTTTCTCAAGATGCTGTTTCGCAATCGGACTGGGAGCGCAACCCGTTGTTGAAGAAATGGTGGAAGTTCACGGCAAAGTTGTCCCCTTGATTTCTGCATCACCTTATAAAAGAATGCGACAAATAATCGGCTTTAAAAATTCAAACTCTACTTATTGTATCTACAGGAATATAAGCACCCCCCTGATTTATCAGGCATAAAATAATTATTTTTTCATTTTTTATTAACGTTTCTGGTTCAGTTACGTTAATATTCTCTTAAAATACAATTTTCTTTTATTTAACAAATCTATGTTTAACAAACGTACCATTTTTATATTGTTTTTTGAATAATATATAACAAAAAGTCGACTCTAGTGGTCAGGACTTCATTTCCCAAAATTCTTTGCTCTGTAGTCAGACAAGTAAATTGGCGATTATAAGCACCCCCAAGTTTTTGAGTGTTGAAAATTCTTTAAAAAAAGAAAGAAAAAGTGGGGTGCTTATATTCGCGTAAATATGGTAGTTTGGTGTGGTGATTAATTCTAGGTGGAATTCTGCTTGCTGATAATTTGACAGTCAAGCCTCAAGCATATTGGTAAATTTGTTTGACAGTAAACATTTTTTACAGTATTAAACATACAATGCCAACATTGACATTATTGCACACTTAAAAAACACATAATAATTATTCTAAATGTCAAATTACACTAGATAACTTAAAATATTCCCCATAAAAACACAAACTGAATCTGACCCAGCTTAAAATTCATTTATATGTAATATAATATAAGCTCTAATAACATAAGAGCATAACACAAGATAACATAATTTAAATATGTTTTTAACATAAATGTGTGTATTATCCTAATCCCCTTTTGATATATTCACAATTTTCACATATATATTTCATTCATTCATTCATCTTTTACCGCTTCATCCTTTACAGGGTCGCGGGGAGCTGGTATATATATTTAAATACATGGAGATATAGGTATTGGTATCTTTCTGTCTTCTTTAGGGTTTATATGAAACTGTTAACATTACATGCATGTATATGTTAAAAACATATTTAAAAATATGCATTTTATATTAACATTTTAAAACAATTTTTCACGGATACATTTCTTCTCCGTATATGGAACACTTTATTTATAGTCTGTTTTTGATGACATGGATACAGAGAATGCTTTTTTATATTTTTATATTTCCCCTTTTTTTCTTTCTATAAATTGTGCACCCGATAGCTTTACGGATTCGAATCAACAAATATCAACAGAGAGTGTGTGTCCTGCTCTGTGATTGGCTGGCCACCAATCCATGTGTGTCCCAGCCAGAGTTACTGTGATTGGCTCCAACTCCCCGTGATTCAGAAATGGAAAAGCCTTTGAGAAAATGAACGTAAGAAAAGTTAAATGATCCGGATGAGCTCTTTCATCTCAGAGCCTCATTACACCGCCATTACTGAGTTTTCCAACTTTCTTTAAATACTGTCGTGATTAGCAAAGTTAGCATCTTATGTCAAAGTTCGTTCCGATTGCAGTAAACAGGTGCTGCTAAGCGAGACACCACAAACGAATCATCAGCTGTGAAACAAAGAACGCAACTAACTCGGCTGTCATTTCAAAATGACTTTGCATAATTACGCATCTGCTGAATAACTTTACATAATAAATCGCGTGTTTCCGCGTCCTGTTGTAATCCAAAGAGCGAATCAAACGTCTAAACAACCGTATAATTGTAATTGTGTGTGATTACAGTCGACTCTCTTAAATATATTAAGCTCCCAGTGACAATAGAATATTTCTTTTAGATATAGTTGTAATCACAATTAATCAAATAATAACAAGATATATAATGTAATCACTATTTGATCATTTAAAATGTTTTTTTTTTTACTTTATGTTATACTACGTATTACTAAAAATTGTATTGTTTTTTTTTATTACAAAATTGCTTGTAAAAAACTTTTTCAATAAAAAAAAAAAAACTTTTAAAAGATAACGGTGCGCAAAAAAGGCAGACTATTTTAAAAAAACTGAGTGGCTACCCGCTAGTCACATGATGATGATGATGAGTCGTGGAGGCTTATGGGAAACGTAGTTCTTCAAATTGATGCAGCCAAATAATCTTAAAACTTCACAATAAATCTTAAATAAATTAATTTTAAATAAATTTAACTAAATAAACTAAATAAAACTAAATAATTTTTTTTTATTCTAGATCTTATCATCTGCCAACGGTGTGAGAGAAATTTACTTGGTAAGACAGCTTGAAGTCCTATTTTCTTGAGATCAAGCAAATTCATCTTTTGCTCTTAATTCCAAGCTTTATCTTGAAAAAAAAAAATGTATTGTGCAATTTCAAGATTTTTTAGTTTGTCAAGAATGCATTTTTTGCATTCTTATCCCCCCCCCCCCGAATCACATAAACACGTCACTTATGTTCTCGATTGCTCCGTTGAGTCTTACATGTTGTACCACGTATAGAATGTGTTTCGAATAAAATTTGAACTTGATTTGAATTTGAGTCCGAAAATGAAACGCACTTTTCGAAAAATGCATTTACTTAATCGAAACAATAAAAAATTACCGGCTTCAACACTGCAAAAAATAAATTCTAGACAAGCCAAAATAACCTTTAAATTACACAATAAATCTTGCTTTTTTCATACAAAGTAAATTGACTAGTTTCGAACTAAGAATGAAAGATTATTTTGCTCGTTTTAAAAACATAGGACTTGTTTCAAACTGTCTTACCAAGTGAAATTGTATCACCCCATTGGCGGATCATTTTACTTGACTTAAGACTTTTTTACTCATTTTATTTATTTTTTCTTTTCTTATTTTGTTCATGTACACGAATGGCAAACTTCAGCTTGACATTGTAAAAGACGCTTTAACACTATACGTACACTTCGGAAACATTCCAGCCTCTTATCAAATTCCACCCATGTGGAGGGTCAAGCATGACCCGTAGGCCGGTTCTCTCGGGCCGACGTCTGTGGGCTGAGTGGAGGTGTTTTAACGCCCTTCTGCCATGTCGACTCCAGCCTGACCAGTCAGCTCTCCGTGTTTGTCCGGGTGCCAACCTATGACGGTAAACAACAAGCACAAGGGTGCAGAGGTCAGACTGCTGGACCGTCTGGACAGAGGCGACTTTTCCCCAAAGACGGATTCTGTCAGGGGCCGAGGCGGGTCTGTCCCAGAGCCTGTCACTGCGCCTGACATCACGTCAACCATGTGCTGCATCCTCCCTCCGACCAGCATCTTTAGAATTCCGATGTCGTCCTCTCCCAGCGTGTGAGTCCGGAGGATAAAGTTGCAAATTTAAATGCGGAAGACGCGGAAGATGCTCTACTGGCCACGGACAGGATCGGAAAAATGAGTGTGTTTGACCAGACGTTTTCACTCACAGCTACTTAGAAACTCTTGTGAAGTGTTCTGGTGACTTTTATTGTGGAATTGAAAAGGGTTTGGAAAAGAAATCCATCATTTTTTTAATTGAATTATTTAAACGAGGCATTTTTTAAGGATTTAAGGAAAGAAGATGCTCTACTGGCCATGGATAGGATCAGAAAAATGAGTGTGTTTGACCAGACGTTTTCACTCACAGCTTCTTAGAAACTCTTGTGAAGTGTTCTGGTGACTTTTATTGTGGAATTGAATAGGGTTCGGAAAAAAAATCCATCAATTTTTTAATTGAATTATTTAAGGAATTAAGGAAAGAAGATGCTCTACTGGCCACGGATAGGGTCGGAAAAATGAGTGTGTTTGACCAGACGTTTTCACTCACAGCTACTTAGAAATTGTTGTGAAGTGTTCTGGTGACTTTTATTGTGGAATTGAAAAGGGTTTGGAAAAGAAATCAATTTTTTTTATTAAATTGTTTAAATGTGAATTATTTAAGGAAAGAAGATGCTCTACTGACCACGAATAGAATGTTGGTGTGAGAGAATTTGAGTGTGTACGACTAGACATTTCTATAGGTAAATGTTGCTTTATTAAATGTTCTATAGGTAAATAGGTAGTTAGCAGGGCAGAATTAATGCATTTTAAAGTGTAAAGTGAACCTAAACAAATACGCTAACACAATAAGACAAATAAAGCAGATAAAACTAAATAAACAGATTCAGAATCCACTTTAAATGCCAAGTTTGCACATGACAATAAGGAATCAAATGTGGTCTGACTATGTCTTTGTTCCCTCTTATTACGAAGTAAAATCATTAATAAATAAATAAAATAGTAATAAAATAACAATAATAAATACATAAACTCTACATATACCCAAAACATACATATTTAATGAATAAAAAAAAAAAACATGATGGCACATATGGACACCCACACACACAAACACAAACACTTTTAAGTACATGTATAATTATTATGCGACTACCTTTTACGGATGGTAAAGATATGTGTAAGTTTATAACATTTTAATTAACTTGTAACAATAGCAAAACGAACAAAAGCTGTTGTTTGAACCCTTCTAAAGAGAGTAACAGCAGCCACAAAACTCACCATGACACCTCAGAGCAAATCTCTGTTCTACACACACACACACACACACACACACACACACACACATTACGGGTTAACATCTCCATCAAGCCAAGCAGAACTGAGAGTGTTCGTTCAGCTTTAAATGAGATGCTGACAATTAGAAGAGCCATGCCAGGTTCTGGAAATGTGAGGAGAAGTCCGCGGCGGTAAGCTGATTAGAATGCTTGTGAATCAGCTCAGAACGCAGGGAGAAGAAGACAAGCTCTCCAGCCCCACCTCGGCTGCTCTCATTGTCCTGAAGAGCTCTGACATGACCAGGCATATGTTTGTGCTGGAGCTTACGGGCTCAAGGAGGCAGCTGGATCACAATTGATCATTTATTAAAAAGAAAGACTCAATGCAAAATGAAGACGGAGAGATTCTCATTTCTTTATTGAAAATACCAAGGGGCGTTTGAAGGTAGTCATGGAGGATGCAGTACGCTGCTATAGAAGCTCGGAGTTTAGGAAGTCAAGGGTCACCAAAAAAACCCCAACAGCAACAAATATATTTAAATTGGCAATAAGATGTTTATGCTAATGGGACTTTGGACTGATTTTGTGGGATTAATGTTGGGTTTGTTGAAAAGAGAAGTAGACTTGTTGTGAAGTGGAGAGTTTTTTTTAGGGTTTGGAAAAATCTAGCAATTTTAGTTTCGTGGTGCTATTTACGTAGTTGTTTTTGTTAATGATTTTTATTCTGTAAATGAACAAAAACAAATTGTATTATGCAGTAAAATTTGTATGTTATTAATTATACTGTACAATAATGAAAAATACTGTAATTATACTTTTTCTTTACACTTTTATAGCGATATATGTATATATAACTGTCTACATACTCTAAAAGTAAAATTTTTACGTTATTAATTATACTGTACACTAATGAAAAATACTGTAATTATACTTTTTCTTTACATACTCTAATGTTTTAATTAAAAATGTACAATGAATGTACAGTGTATGTATTTGTATATATACTATAGACATTCATGTAATATATACTTATCAATAAATCTCTCTCTATATAGACAAATATATGTGTGTGTTTTTTAAATAAAAAATGCATACATTTTTACATAACTCATATTATATATACATAATATATATGTATATACATTCATATTATATATACATACATAATTCTCTGATATGCTGTATATATATTGTAATGAAATGTAAGTCGCTTTGGGTAAATGTCTCTTGCTAAATGACTGTAAAGTACATTTCTACTGTAAGCTCACACACATATACATATGGGTACACACAAATGTGTGTGTAACAATTCATGCATAATGACAAAAAAAAAAAAGAAAATTGTATATCATCTGAAAGACAGAATTCTGATGTTCTGATTCCTTGTGACTAAGTGTCACGTCCTCCACTGTTGCACTCAAATTCCCTACACGTTATATTGTTTCACTCTGGCTGCTTTCACAATTTCATACAAAAAAAGCCTCTGGACAGTCATTTGGAGGATTTAGTGTTGAAGTATTGCGCTGCTTCAAATCATCCGGAGTGTTTT
The DNA here is from genome assembly GCA_017309775.1 of Paedocypris sp. Pulau Singkep. NCBI lineage: Eukaryota > Metazoa > Chordata > Actinopteri > Cypriniformes > Paedocypris > Paedocypris sp. Pulau Singkep. Next base: position 148,026 of record MU204249.1, read on the forward strand.
CCTTCGTGTGGCCACCGGAGACCGTGTGCCCATCTGATGTCACTCTGGGAGACGGAGAAACCAAGCGCTGCTGCTTTCCTGTAGGTGGTGGACCACTTGGCAGAAGATGAGAAGGGGCTTTATTTTGCCTGTAGACGGGGAGATAATTAAAATGTGAGCAAGCTGCGTCTCCTTCACTCCTTAATTTAACCATAATGCGGGATATTAAAATAATAAACAGCTTTAAAGCAGGGAAGGTCTGATGCTCATGTCTCTGGCATGAAATTAAACGCTTGTTTCCGACGTGTCTCGTGGCCTTAAGAGACATCGTGGACTTTTGCTGAACTTGGTTAATCCTGTATTTCAGGTGGTGATGGGCCATCAGGGCCTTCAAAGTCTTCTCTGAAGGCCTCACACATGTCTGAATCACAAAGAGATGGTAATTATATTTTGTACACGAATAATTAAGTCATTGCCAATGGTCAATCTGCTTCCTTTCACAGCCGTTTCGATGCTTCCAGGCAAGTGTTTTCCCATTAAAGCAGTTAACCAATCACGTTTCAGCCATTCATCATGCAGGTCCAAAAGAGCTCATTGCCTAGACACTTTGTAATCAACCGATCTGAATTTGAGCTCCGCCCACTCAGGCCTTCCAGACCTTGATTGGACAGGGGCAGTTTCATCTTTTATTTTCTCGAATGATGTTAGAAAGAGACTTAACTTGGTAAACTTGTAGAACTACCGGTTTTCAGCTACTAGTTATCTCTGATCATCTCTCTCTCTCTCTCTCTCTCTCTCTCATTTCCAGCTTTTTGGGATCTGGACGTAACACATACATAGAATAGAATACCTTTATTATCATTGTATCACAGGGCTACGATGAAATTAGTGTTGCTACATGGTTTTGTGTAAAAATAATGATGAGATCACGGTAAAATATACACACTGAATAGCCAAAATAACTATATATTAAAATATGGTCCAAAATTAAACTCACTGGATTGGTTTTCGTGTCTTGCTGATGGATTTGAGAAGGTTTATGGGATTCGAACTTCTGACCTTCCAGTGAATCTTTAACTGTTAGGCCCAAAATATCGTCGGATATTTCTGTTCATCTGCACAGTATATTACGTGTGCCTAGGCTTTGTAAAATGTTTAGAGTAGGTTTAATATTATTATCATTGTACACATTAGATTAAATTCTGCAGATTGGAGACAATTTCAATCATCTGTCAAACTGTTTTTATCCGCAATTGATGAATTGAAAGTTGCTTCAGGCTTGGCAATAAAATATGACAATAAACAGAATTTGTATTTTATTTAGCTATAGTTATATAGTTGTTGCGATAAATGTATACGTTTTGTCATGCTTGTGAATCACCTCATTTACAGTAAAATTTCAAGCGAGGAAGTTAACACAGAACAAAAAAGCTGTGAAGTGTGTGGTATAGTTTTTTGAAAAATGTGTTGAGTGTGTGTAGGCAAATAAACAATAGTTAATAATTAGTACATAGCTAGTAATTATCAGATATGTAGAAAAACATCAATACAATGTGCCATATGTACTGTAGCATTAAATAAACTCTCAAAGTTCTCATAGTTATCCGAAAATCATTAAGAGTCTAAATTGTCATTCTGTATTTTGAATTTTTAAATTGAGTTATTGTTCAGTTTGATGGTGCTGAAACAAAGCAGCATACACTTTTATCTTTAGCCCTACTTATTAAAAAAGGTAAAAAAAAAAAAAAAAAAAAAAAGAAGGTAACCATTATTTTATTTTTTTTTGGTTTGACTGTAGCGCACGACAGCTTCTCCATAACCTTGCGAGTAATGATTTACAAAACCTCCATTCAGTGAGAGAAAAGTTTATCCAAGTTAAAGAATTTTCAAGTAAAAGTTCACTGTAAGTTTACTCCAAAGCACTTCGACTTACATGAAGAGCTAAACCGAGTAAATATTTTATCTTAGACAAAATCTCACAGGCCGTTGACTCCAACTAGCCTTGTGTGTATGTAATATGTACTGTGTGCTTGATTAAACAAACTCAAATATTTAAACCAAGTAAAAATGTTAAAACAGGGTCAAGGGGTTTTTTTACATACACATACGTTTAATAATCTTTGCAAAAAAGAAATAATAATAAGCCGGTTTTGTGCAGTTGTTACCACCCGTCTTTTAAAATACGGAATCGTCGCGTAATTGAGAATGAAATTGCGCATACTGTTTTGACTGAATGTTTTTTGCACCGCGTTTTTAATATTTTTTTTAAAAACAGTGTCTCATGCAAATCATGCAAATTGTCACAAATTGTAATTTTTTCTATAAGTTCTGTAAATAATGAGTGGATCCCATTCCAATGTAGTGTCATTTTTATGTTAAGGTTAAGTCAGACAAACTTATTACATGAAACATTCTATTGAATACATTAATAACCAACACGTGATGAATGTAAAGAAAACAGACTATTAAATTGCAACATTCTGTATTAAAAAAATAGAAGTAGCTTGGAAGTAGCAGTATATAAAAATGTTACTAGTGTTTGTAACTAGTGTTACTGTTGGTACAAATGTAAATGCCAGCTATTTTATGTATGTTCTGTTTCCATGTTTGGATAAGTGGTCACTACAAAAGAAAAAGTTATTAATTAGTCTTTTATTAGATTAAAAATGTATCTATTTATTAAAAATTATTAGAAAAAAATTATTTTATCAATACCACCCTGCAGTATACGGTTATCTAGAGAAGTCAGATGAGTTTTTTTATAATTATTATGTTTTTATTAGTTTTTTTATTATTACAAATATTTAATGTCCATTAACTTATTTTAAGTTGCGATTTACCGCCACTGGCATTGGCCCGAGATCACAAGGTCAAAAAAAGTCAGCGTCACTTATTTTTTTGTATTAAAAGTAACCCTAGCTTCGATTGACCGCAAAAAAAAGATCCCAAAAAATCCACAGTGGGAGTGAAAGAGCCATTCAGTCTGGGATTTAGAAAGAGGAACACAAAGCAAAAACATGTCCGAAGGTGGCGCGGTGTTTTGCACATCACCTGTCCAGATTAGCTTTAGCGCTCCGGCTTTAGGGGACGTTCTGGAGTGTCAGATTCACTAGAGGTGAGAGAAGCTGCAGGCTGGTGTTTGTTAGTAAAAGGCGTCTGCTTTGGATGTCAGAGAGAGACGAGGCTGTGGCATCTCATCCGGTCCCTGAGGCCGATGCTGCGCCGTCAGACGCCGAGACAAAAGACCTGAAAGAAAACACGAGCTGATGGCCGAGCGAGGAAGTGCTAGACGAGATGTGAAGGCCCGGAGAAAACCAGGAACGTGGCATTGATCATCGGAAGATTAGCGTGTTTGCTTACCTTCAGCTAGTTAGCCACTAGCATACAAGAAACACCAAATTACAAAAAAGACAGACAAGACGTTTACCACACGCTCTTTAAAATGCGGAATCATTTTATGAGAAAATTTTTTTTTATGAGTATTTTAAAATTTTATTTAAAATACGCCATTTTTGAGAAATTCCGCACACTGTTTTGAATCAATATGAAACGTTTTTTCTGTGCTGTATTTTTTACAATTAGTGTCCCATATATGTATGGTATATATGTTTTTGTTTTTTTTTTTTTTTTTTTGCCGTGTGGGTTGGGGTGGAGATATTGAATATATGTGTGTAAATTTAAAACTCAATAAAAAAAATATTCAAAAAAAAATAAAAAATAGTGTCTCATGCAAATCATCCCACACACAACTTATAAAGACGCCTCCCTTCTTACTTTTAAGTGGATAAGACTCGTGTCATTGTCAGTTTGATTGGTCGTTAGATTTTCAACTCTCCGGTGAGGGGGCGGGTCTTTGGGAGGAGTCTGAAAAGTGTCAGCAGAGAGTTATACTAAAAAATGGCAATTGGTTCTTCAGATTTATCAACTCAATGTTTCCAAATGGCAGAATAAAACAGAATAAAAAAGGGAAAGTGGAGTAAAGAGTACAGATACTCAATAACAAATGTAGTCAAGTAGAGAGTAAAAGTTGCTTATGGTTTGGATACTTAGTGTAAGTACAAAGTAACCAAAAATACTCAAGTAACCTACAGTCAATATTTCACTTCCCTCCAGCCACTGACGGAGGAAAACTCTCCTAATTCAATCTTTATTGCTGTAATATAGTAAAATTAGCACTATCCAATGTAATATCAACTGCACTTTGCTGTAATAACATCTGTATTACTGCATATTTCCATGCATTGTGTATCTCTCATTACGTACTTCTATAAAACATATTTCATTAAAGCTTCTACATTTGATGACAACTGCGTTTTATTGTCTGTGTACATGCACTTTGCACAATGACAATAAAGTTGAATCTGATCTAATGTAATTATTGGAATTTTAATAATTTAAACAGTCAAAAAGACCAAACCTTGAATAAAACATATTTTTATTATTATTTTTAATCTGTTAAAATGTTCTTCTTTTTTTTAAAATGTATGTTTGTTTTATTTATGATTTTTGACAGACACATTATTTGTACGTGACTCCTGCTTTGTTTTGTCTGTTCTTTTACTAAGTCAGTACAGAAGGATTTTACAAACTGGACATCACATTGACTAATTTATCAAATTGAGTTGTTTGTAATTGTCCCACATCGATTAAACATGTATTTTACTGAGGTTTAAATGGAACATTCAGACGTGGAAACATGCAGCCGCTGAGGTTTCTGGGAATTGGAGTTCCGATCACTAGAATAGATGTTTTATCTTGGTTATGCTAAAATAAAACGACATCAAAGTAATATGGGTCACACGGTAGGTTTGTTAAAAGAAGAAATTAAGAAGAATTTTAAGAGATGTATTTGGCCAGAAAATGTTATTAAAGAGAAAGTATTTTATCTAGATTTTTTTTTCCATTTTGTGCCCAAATAAATCAGGGGCTTATATTTGTGGGGTGTATTATATTATATTATATTTGCATGAATATGTTTTTTTTTTTACTAAATTGATTAATCTACTCATAAAATATCTAAATAAAATGCTTTTTTAAAGCAAAACCACGTTTTTATTGTTTCTACAGTAGTTTCCGTCTCTGTCACAAATCAAATTGTGCCAATCATTTTTAATCTGCAATTTTGATTCCCAACTTTGCGAATCCCCCTAATTCATCACAGAACTCCCTGAGTTGTTGCATCAACTCGCTTGAATAATCTCCCACTTCTCCAAAACAGATGCTCTTCGTGAAGTTCTGCCAACTGGGTTACGTTTGCTCGGAAGCAGGAATCCTTTCCCCATCATTTTGACTTCTTTTTCTGTAAAAGCTGAGTGGAGACGACTGAACCTTCTCTGTGACTGTTACCAGACCAGGCCACAGGAAACATGGAAACCCCAGTTTAGCCTGGAAGACACATTCATGTTTCACACCAGATACTGTTGATCTCCACGACAGCAATTTCACTGCTTCCCCTCCTGCCGTTGGTCGGACCCTCGGGCTCACCACAATGACCTGTGTGTCTGTGTCAGTCACACACAAACACACATTCAGCCCGTTGCTTCTCACCGTTCAGTCAGCTTGACTAACTAAAAACCGTGACTTATTTTTACCACTTGTGATGGCGTCCTCAGCTTTAGAGAACGTTATTGGGTATTTATTTGTGGTACATAAGAGAGGTTTGAATATGTCTGATTCATTCATGTTGTGGATGGTTTAATTGTACAATGGTGAAAAAAATAACTCCAGAAAACAAAAACGGCCACTAGAATTAAAAACTCTACAATATAGTGCTACGCCGACTTATGATGTCCTACATAACGAAAACCGCCACAAAAATGTCGTTGAGTATATTTTTGCTATACAAGCTTTTTCTTAGCAAATCTTCTTGGCACATCAAATGAACAAAACAACAACAAAACACTAGTTAGTTTCAGAGATCTTTCTAGCAAAATAATTATTTAAAAAAAGCCTGTATTCTGCCAGAATTGCAACGTTTTTTTTTTTTTCTCTCTCGTAGAGCCGCCATCTTGAAGTGAAGCCGTGCAAATCTCTGAGATTTCCGTAATCTCGCGAGAACGAAGCAGCAATTGGTCACCTAAGATGGCGGTAATCGTTCACGTGAGATTGTTGTATATCATTATATACTGTACCTTTATAAACATCTGCCAAAAGGCAAAGTAAACAACTGTTGTGTAACATGTTCAGGTTACCACTGTATATACAAGATCGAGAGAACAAACTTTCTATCATTGAACTCTATTGACACACTCTCTACCTCATCCATCTCTTTTGTGGAGAGTCAGAGCCGCCATTTTAGCCTGGTTGCTCCGCCCACAGGCACATCCTTCGGCCAATCAGTGGACGTTGGTCCTTACACACCTGACCAAATAGTAATGGTATAAATATCAAAGCACAAAAAAGGCCATCAACTTTGTGTGTATGTGCGAAAATGACACAGTTCATTTCAATATACCATATTTACACAAATATAAACACACTTTTTTGCACTTAAAAGAGCTCAAAAACTTGGGCCTTATATTCGCTGATATCAAGTATAAGCACGAATTTTTCCACGTTTCATACGTTCCATATATTTTACACGTAAATAAAGTTTTTACATGTAGCCACGCAAAACGCTCAGATACAAATAGCAAGTGGAATCACAGCACTGAATATATACGGTACTAGGTTTAGAAATATAGTTGTTTATTATGAAAATCTAAATATCGATTTATCATCTATTATTCAAGAAAAAAGTCACAAGTTTTATTTTTTGAGGAATTTTCCTGTTGTGGCTGAAAAAACAGTATGTCTTTGTGTACCTGTGTGTGTGTGTGTGTGTGTGTGTGTGTGTGTGTGTGTGAGGCAACGTGCTCCACAGTCCATTTGTTATCATGGAGTATCTCAATATTAATTCGTAAACATATTTTCTGTACGCTTTTTCGTTTTCTAGACATAAACTGACCTTATATTTTTTCATTTTTAAGCAGAAGACAATCGCAGCACCCTGAAGGTGAGACACACCATAGATTGGTCAGCCAATCACAGCGCAGGACACACATTCACACTGGATAATTTTCCAAAAGTTTAATTTAGACCCATGCAAGCTCAACATCAGAATCAGAATATTTACTGTCATTATACCAGGGTACAATGAAATTTTAGCAGCCTCGGGTTGGTGTTACCATAAAAAAAGTCATAAAAGTAATAATAAAAGTATACTAGACAGAGTAAGGAATAAAAACACAACAACATACAAAACAGTATTGCACATGTTGCCCTTGAATACCAAACAAATGTAAAGTAAAGTAAAATAAAATGAAAAGTCTTAATCTGATATTTCTTGATTGCAATAGCGCCATCTAGTACGTCACATCGCTCCCTATGATTCACAACCGTTAGAAGGTGTAACACAGCTCACATAGACTTTCCCTCAGAAGTGTGTGTTACACGCACGCACATCCCTGCTGATTCCAACTCTTTGGCACTGCAGATTTTATCTGACATTTGACAAGGTAAAGGACACCCAAGATTAGACTCTGGTGACCACAGGCATCAGGACCTGACAGAAAATACCATCCTCATCTCATTCCATCACAGGTCGCCCTGCCTCCGTGGTGAGGAGCGTGGAAATCCAAAACAACTGAAGATGCCACTCTCGTGCCAGCGAAACGGCTTGGATTTTTGTGCTCCGTCACAACGCGTCTATAACATCCATTGTTGCCGTCGGAAGACACAGCGGGGATGACGGGAAAAGACTCCGCGGGGTCTCCTGAAACTTACAGAAGCATAGAGAAACATTTGTGGATTGCCATTGATCGCTAAAACGCTGTGCCGTAGAAACATCTCGAAGAACGTTTCCAAGACGGCGTCCTTCTGAGCGAATCAATCTCGCTCACACCGTGAACCAACCTGGAGCAGTCAGCATCAATTTCATTCACAATGCTTCCCCGCCATCATAGCGCCGCGTTCCCTCCTCTGCTAATTGGGACTTGTGTAAACTGTAAACAAAATAGCGTTCGCCATGTTTGTTCGCTTTCCACCAAAAGACACGCCAGTGATCATTACCTGAACCGCTCAACTGCACATGTTCGCTTCTTATAACCACTTGGTAAATCAAAGGCAGTTTTCTAAAGCTAAACAACGTTCTGGAGAACTTCTAAGTGTTCCGTGTCCACACCAAAGCCAAATAGAAGCCATTTTGAAATTTCACCTCAGGTTTGTTTGGAACATGGCAAACACATCTGCATTGAGCTTCTGTTGAAATGAAACATCGACGTCTTCCAGATCAAAGTTTCTAATCAAAGGTATACACTTTGATCAGATCGGACAAAACAAACAAAATCAGATCATAAAGGCCAAATAAGATCAAGATTTTCTAAGAACAAACACATGGCGGAGAAACGGACACATTTTGAGACGAATGGAATCAAGAAGATTGTAGAGATACTGTACAAGAATCTTCAGCGTTTGAGTGCAAATTGTTGTAAAGAAATGTGACAGCTACAGCAAAGAACATACTTTTATGTGGTGGTGGTGGTGTAAAGTACTTGAGTAAATGGACTTTGTTACGTTTTCAAAGTTTTTTTGGCTACTTTGTATCGAAAATATTAGCTACTTTTACTCTCTACTTGACTACATTTGTGATTGAGTATCTGTAGTCTTTACTACACTACAATTGAATGCACACTTACTGTTACTCGTTACATTGTGCTTGTTACAGTGTGCTTGTTACATTGTGCCACAAAATTTACCACTAATTTATTTCCATTTTCAAACCAGGACACACCAAAATTGTCTTAAACATTGTTAGACAACTTCCGAGTTGTCTAATTAACCTCCAAAATATTTCGACAAAGTCACGAAAGGCTATAAAAATTTTAAAAAAGTCAAATAAAAAATAGCAAATATAGTGTTATAATTAAGTGACTGCAGCTAAATTAACACTGTCTTTGGATTTTCAAGCTGTACGCTAATCATCTAGCAAATGCCCAGTAACTGTTAGCATTCATGGGCTAACGTTAAAGAAAAATCCAGAACAAGTGACCAGCCTATCACACCCTGTAATGATGTAATACACATATTTAATTGAGTAGCTCTTAAACGTTTTGTAATTACGACGCTTGTGCTTGGTTTATAACGCCGTTCTTCTCATAACAGCTTGTTGAATATTAGCAGGTAGCTTGTTGACTGGTGCTCCACTGCTAATTAAGCCGCAACGTACTAATTAGCGCGACAACCGGTTTGTTATTAGAAATTAAGCTGGAGGGAAAGTTTATAGCCCGAATTTTAAACGGCTTTCTCAAGCTGGATAATCATCTGTAATGGGTTTAATATTTAGTCATCTAGTTTGTAAACCTGGATCTAATGATGTGTTTATCACCCAGAAGGTGATGATAAACACGTTTGGTTGGACGTTCAGAGCTCAGTGCATGTAAAATCTTGATGAGTATCTTCTTATCACTTTATCTGTTATCCTTTCTTTCATTTTCATGCTTTTCCAGTTCTGAGAAAAGGCGGGACACTGGCCGACCAATTACAATAAAAAATACACAAAATATTCCGAACAAGTTATTATTTTATTAGTGGTTGTTTGTTTACTTGTAGATGTTAGCAAGATGAATAATTTATGTCCAGCTTTTTAATTCATTTAAAACAGACAAACTCTGCAATTTCACCTGTTTTGTAAGAGTTCAAAACGAGTTTATTCAATAAATAAAATAAAATTTTCGGAAACATGAATCTTTCTTCCCTTATAATTCCCTCATAAGCAATATGCTATTTTAAAAGTGTCAATATACCTTATATAGGCGAACATCATTTCAGATGTCAAAAAGTGTGTGCGGCTCCCAGTGTTCTCTTTATTGCGGAAACTTGTTCGAAATGGCTCTTTGAGTGTTAAAGGTTGCAAACTTGAGTCTCGAACAGTTCCTTTATCAGCTTTATGATATTAAAAGAAAGGAATGAAAAAAGAAAGAGAGTAAGAAATAAAAGGGTTTACGGTGATTGTCAATATGGCCACTAGGGGCTGTATAAAAATTGTGCTCTGTATTTAACCACTGAGAGAGAGAGAGAGAGAGAGAGAGAGAGAGAGAGAGAGAGAGAGAGAGAGAGAGAGAGAGAGAGAGAGAGA
>MU204249.1:158218-188867 GCA_017309775.1 Paedocypris sp. Pulau Singkep
GAGAGAGAGAGAGAGAGAGAGAGAGAGAGAGAGAGAGAGAGAGAGAGAGAGAGAGAGAGAGAGAGAGAGAGAAGAAAAAAAACCTCAAACACATTCTCTCAAACACACACACACACACACACACACACACACACACACACACACTGGAGGCAAAAACTCAGTCAAGAGAAACGCTACAAAATGAAGAAAACAGACACTTAGGGATCACATTTCATGGACCAGATATTAGAATTTTAGGTTGTAGTGTAGGTCAGTGCTTCTGATGTTTGCACCAGCAGAGGAGTTCTTGCACACCACACCGCCCAAACACAATCTCTCCTCACTTCCTCTTTCATTACAGTTGGGTTAACAATCACGTTTAAAAAAAAGTGTCCCCGTTGTTCCGAAAGGGAGTAACTAGGGGCTCTGATTTCATCGGGATAGACACGTACTCCCGCCCTCAGACAATTAATATTTCACCTGATAGGCTGAATAGACGGGCTTTGAAAACAGACAAGAATGGAGGCAATTTAAACATGCAAAATGAAACCGTTTTGCCTCAGTGCAAGTGTAAGTCATCTCAGGCCAGTTGTGAAGGCCAGGCTGCAAGGTCCGTTTCTCAATTATAATAAAACCACCTCCTTTCGCAGCCTTCTGTTTGTTCCACCAGCCACAGTCCTTTGTGAACTCCGTCTGCTCATATTTATTCCCCAGAAGAATAGCTTTTGTGGTGTGCGATTTCATATCAGCGCTCGGGCTATACTCGGCCATGCCACCTTCACTTTAGATAGCCTCGTTGTTTGCTAATATGTGCGTTATGAATGATGTGGACTCTAATGGATTATTACCCTTTAAATGGCCCTTTAACCCAAGGCTCCTGTGATTCTGAGGGAGTGAAACTCAACCGTATGGTCAAATTATTCTTGGAAGGACCCCTGGAGAGTGTGACTTTCTGCCCTCTTCGTTGCCAGACAGATCTGGCCTCCGACATTCCTGAATTTGAGCGAGCAGCATTCCACTGTGGCCATCTCACCAATACTGGACTCAAGAGGGCTGAGAAAAATTTCAACCCTAAATGTCCAAGATGAAAAGGGAATTGATTCAACACGAGATTGGCTCTTTCGATTGGATTGAGCCGTGTACAATGCTACAAGATCTTTTTCAGAATGAAATTTGCTAACCGACTCTGGTCGAGAACCAATTTGGTCGTCAATTTTGACTCACTTTGCCATTGACTTCAACGTGAATTAACTTAATCCAGTTCTTCACTTTACAGTCATTTGACAAGACACTCAAATCTAAAGCGACTTGCAAAATAAGGAACATTAAGCAAATTGTCAAAAACGGAGGCAGTAAATGGTTTGCATAAGGATATTTGTAACTTTTTTATTTATTCTTGACAGTTGTGCTGGCAAAAGAGCTCAGACTTCATTGCTTTGGGTCTTCATTGCTTCAAGATTCTAGTTGGAATATAAAAGTTGTTCCACCAGAAACAGCGGAATGGGAGAAGGTTCTCATAAAATACGTGAATCCTTGTCCGAGGAACTATTAAGCCATTTGTGCTCTGATTGTAGATATTGTGAGGCAGAACCTGTATCTGAGAGTTGGTAGAATATCATAGTACCAGTAAGGGGCTTGATGGTCAAATTTAAAGCTTTGACGCCTATCCAAGAGCTTGCAACCTCTCGGACCCCCTTTGCAACTCCTCAGACACATGTCCTAAACTAATGACTGCCTTAAACTTTTGTCCTTCAGGCTGGAATTGAACCCAAGGATTGGTCCTACAGTCCTGCTGGTACCAGTGCAGGGAGACAAGCAGTGAATTTACTTGAGTCTTCTAGGTTGATTAAAAAGGGCATTTTGAATTCTTTGCAGAGGCAGTTCGGCTACGACAGGACGACAAGCCAAGAGGGCATTACAGTAATCCAGCCTTGAGATTACCACAGCCTGAACTAGATTTTGGGTAGCTTATTGCAAAAGGCAAAAGTGGTATCTTTTTGAAGCTGTACAAGGGACCTGTTTAGCATTTTTATGTTTTTAGATTATTTGACATGTATTTTTTTATTTTTATTATTATCTTGGTGGGGGGTGCTATTAAAACGAATTTTTGCTGTCCGCTTACAGGTTTCTAACCCTAATCTCAAATCCCAAAGCTCATTGTCTGGCTAAACTAAAAGTAACTGGACAGGACAAGTGCAGAAATTCTAGGTCAATGAAGATTGGCACAACTTGTGTTTGCCAACCATGGAGCAATTTGGAAACTGTAGAGCAGTTTTGCTAAACAAAGCCTATGACAGTCTATGATGGTATACAACCAGACACCACCAATAGTGTCCAATTAGTAACTTTCAGTTTAAGACCCAGATCTTGGTTGGAATCAGAGCACATACATGCTAATTTCTTATCGGTCGTAGTGTGTGGCATGGGGTTAAATGCCTTGGATATTGTAATTAGGGGATTTACATACAAATGAGGGAAAGGTCATTCAACTGACAGACCCTAAATGAGAGTTTTTTTTTTGACTGAGGGTGAAAGGATTTGCTAATGTGTTTCAAAGTCAATATTTGATTCCGCTGATATAGTCTTTTGCCTCTCTGCTTCCATTGTGGGACTGTCAGACAGTGTCGCTTTATTTATGATGTCTCAATCCAGCTCCGTTTAAGGCATAAAGACGCTATAGCAGACGTTTAACTCTGAAAGGAGGCGTTCAAACACAGCAGTAGAAGCATTTTGTCTACGGCTTGCGACTGATGGAAAGCGAATCCGCTTCTGCTTTTCCTTCGGATGAATGGTACCCGTACACTTTTTGCTTACTAATGCAATTTCAAACAACCTGCTGCCAGATTAAAGATGCCATTTGGATCTACACAAAAAATCCATTTCTCCTCTATTAAGCCTAAAATATTAATGCTATCCATCTCCAGAGAGCCTTTTATACGCGTACAGTGTTAAAATCATTGCTATGTAGTGAAACGGTCTTTGTGAGGCATTATTTCTTTATTTATTGTGACTCGCTACACGGCCACGTCCTGTCGTTTCCAGCAAATTGCTTGGGAAATTTATAAATATTGTCTGAAAGCCCCTGTGAATATTCAAACTGTCAAGTTTTCTTGTATTTCTGCAGCCGAGGGTCTAAAAATACACGTAGGTGGGTTTCAGCCTCCCCGTAGCTGTCTGCCTCCACAGGAACTCTGCATACCAAACAAAGATGTGAACTTCCGTGTGGCTGGGAGTGAAAGACCTGTGTGTCTGCCAGAGTGACGTAATAGCAGAGATCCAGCAAACAAGAACGCGTTGGAAAAAGCCTGTCATTGGTTTAGTGTGAAGGACCACAACACACTGACAGACTAAAGTTGATGGCAGAGGAAAGTAAGACATCATTGCGTGTCTGTGCACCAGAGACGCACTGAAAAAAGTGCAGAAGGTGTGTCTGCACTGTTTTTTTTTTTTTTTTTTTTTTTAACTTTTTCTAATTGCTCCAAATCAAAACATTTCATTTTTTGCCTAGCCATCAGTGTAATGTAAGGTGCTTGCTTTGATTTAGATTAAAAGTAAGTCTTGTTGTGTGAAGTAAATACATTTCTAAAAGTAAAGTAAAAATGTGGCTTGGAGCCGAAGATGGTGATGAAAAGATAAGACCTTGTTTCATCGATTGTTCAATGAGAAGCTGGTATGTGCTATGCGCAATTTTTTAACTCTTTTAAACTTTCAAATAAATCATAAACATGTTTACATGATCTTGTTGCGTTGTAAGAAGGAGCAATTGAAGCGATTGGTCTTAAATGAGACAATAGATGTTTATATAAGGTAAATATGTGAAAAACCATCAGTATGTCTCCTTATGCGAGCAGAGACTCGCCTGCATTACTACCTGTTTGCCATTCGTATAACGGGAGGCGCTGTTGCTGCCTGTCTGTTAAATTGACCAATAAGGCATAAAAGGCAACTTATTTGAATAGGTTGTTGCTCCAACTCATTACACCTCAGTGGTTAAGACACATGGGTTTCTTTTCAAATCTTATAATATAATGTCAGATGCTTGTTTACACTTTATTATTTTTTAAATTCAACCCGTTAGTACACAAGCGCCAATCAACAAAGGATGTGAATATATGCATATATTAGGGTTGTGGTCTGTATTTCAGCCCTTGAAAGAGAAAACATTATGAAAAAGTATCATTTGATATTTCTTTAAGCTTGATTTGATTCAAAGATGTTGTTTTGCATTGGCTAAATAGTGGATAGTTAATATCTTTACAAGTAATGTAAAATTGATTCAGAATAAAGTGATTAAGTAAAACAAGTCAACGCAAAATTTGTACTTTGATCCAATGAGTTTTTTCAGTGTAGATATAATCATATTCATACGACATATACAGTATACAGGAGATGGGATCTAAGCTCTGTGATTGGTCGTCCATCAATAAAGGCAGTCCCTAGACTGAGAGTTGCTGGGATTGGTTCCAGATCCCCGTGGCCCAGAGGTGGATACATGTTTATGAATTGTATTGCATACACTGTACTGATTAGTTGCACTAGATGTTATTTTCACTTCTCACCGATCAGGCTTGGATGGGAGCTGTGTCCCGCTCTGTGATTGGAGGGTAATCCAGTCCTTTAAATCCAAGGTCCCTGTGACCCGGAAATGGAAAAGTGATACAGAAAATGGATAGATTGGCCTTCCATATATTGGGTTTAGTGTCTGCTCAAGAACACTCTACTGGACCAACCATAATTTGACCCAATAAAAAAGAACAAAATGGTTGAAATTCATCTGTAGCTGCATTTGATCGACTCTTAAAGAATTATTACAGTAAATTATTACAGTATATACTAGGCAAATGCAAACTACGGCCCGCGGGTCACATGCCGCCCATTAAACATTTTAATCCGGCTCACCGAACTTGTAAAAAAATCAAGAAAAGTCAGATTTTTTTTTTCAATGTTAATTTTTATTTCTTACACTGTCAGTCACAAAACAGAGGTTTGTCCATATACGGTTTAACCATACCAATAACAAACTAAACCTTAAACATAAATAACAATAACTTAATTTGATTAATACCAACCTAAATAAACAGGGTTACTTTGATTTTATGCTTTTTTTTTTTTACCACCAAGAATGTCTTACCATCATAAAGTATTTTTGTGATTTTAACAATTTTATCATTTTTATAGGATTAAAGAGCATGGTCGTTTAAGTTGTGAAAAAATAAAGTGATGATATTTTAAGAGTTACTTCTTGTCTCATTTCGGAAGGGGGTGCGTGCACGACGCCGGTTTAGTGTCCCGTTGGGCCCCAAATACCCGGAATTAACTTTATACGAAACACAAAATTGGGTTTCTACTCATTTCTATCTATTCACTTTTCTCTCGTTTCTTTCCCCCGTCTTATAAGCGGGTCTAAACAGAATACCACAATCTCACAGCTCGACTTATAAGCGAGTAAATACGGTATACTGTATATAACAGGCTTAAAACATTAAAATAACAATTATACTGCACAAGTCGACTGTTTCGAAGGCAAAGTTTTATGTTAGATGTTAGAAGACCATGTCCGGCCCCTTTGTTAAAAGTTAGAACCCAATATGGCCCACAAATCAAAAAGTTTGCCCACCCCTGGTATATACCATAGTACTCTTGGTGTCATGTTAAATGTCAAAGGGAATGTGAGTTAATGCGCCTTATCAGGATCATTGGGATGAAACTGTGCGCTCAATATAACACAGACTCCATCAGAATCAGCTTGGGACAGAATGGATCCGTCGGTCTGGTGTGTAGTGTGTGACTGGGGGGTTATACTGGTCCGAGCAATACAATAGTCAGCAGAGCCAGTCAATGCCTTTTAGTCCAGTAGTGCAAACACAGCACAGCATAATGGAGAGATAATGAACACAGGAGTGGGGGAACAAGCCGTGGCGCACATGTAAACCAGCCTCTATATCTTTAATGAGCAATTCATTCGCTCCGATCCATTGAGCAGGTTCTGGTTCCGTCCTCTCACGGTCCGTCTCATCTACTCCACATTCCTTGCGTGTCCAGATTCACGCTTCTTTATTCGGAACCGGTTTGTCCGGCTTTTGGTCTTCCGAGCAAGTTACTGTGCAGCTCATGGTTTTCTCCCCTCGAGCTTATTACATCATTCCATCCGTGTTGTCCTTCTCCCGTAACCCTCTCCCTTTTTTCTCTAATGGCATTCATGTAAACACAGCTGTGTTGTTGACATTAAAGTGCCTTGTTCTTTTGAACCCCCCCCTCCTGCCCCAACATCAGAGAGCCCGGACCTCCACCATCCCCATCCAACACAATCACAAGTGCAACTGTATCTGCTTGAACTGCAGGTGTCGTGTGTTCCCAAAAGCATCAAACAAACACACGCCGCCTTCCCAAGATACGGTGCGACGTTCGCACTTGCTCTGCACATTTGTCATGGCAAACTGCAATCACCGAGTGGCTGAGATGTACACAGACGGCGTTTAGTGGAGTATGATGGCTCAAAATCATCTTATGGATTCATAAAAAAATTCTTTAAGAAATGTTCTCATGCTTAAGTGTGTTTCCTCCAGGTTTCCAATTTCTTCCCACGGTCCAAAAGCTGGACAATTGTTTGATGGCTCTGTGATTGGTTGGCCTCCGTCCAGGGTGTGTCCCGCCTTCAGGCTCAGAGTTGCTAGGATTGGCTGCAGCTCCTCGTGACCTAGAAATGGGAAAGCAGTTCATAGATCAATCTGTTCTTATATTTTCAGAGGAAAAGGCCATTTGGCATTGATTTGTTCATTGGGTGAGAAAATGATCTCTTTCTGTAGTGAAGGTTAAATTTGCAAGCTGACGGAAGTAAAATTCTCTCTTCTCCTCACGCAATTCATTTCAATTCACAGCAAATAAATGTTTTCATTTTAATTCACATGACCCTTTGTTTAAGTTCAAGTTCAAGTTTATTTATATGGAGTTTTTCTTAGCCCGAATAATGCAAAGTCGCTAAGCAGAGTCTTTATAAACGAAAAGTATGGGAACATTTAGGAAGAAAGAGTCAGCTGAAAAGACAAATAAAAAAGAAAAATGTTGGTGAAAAATATGAATTTAAATAGAAAATTCAGACACACACATGCAAATGAAAATAGGTCATTGTTAGTCTCAATTTGGTCTGCAGATTAAAAATGAATACATGTTCCAGGATAAAATACAACAATACAAAATTGTTTAAGTGTAAAAAAGTATATTGTTGAAATGTCCCCGCTGTTGAACCATTAAAGGCTTTTCAATTCAATACAACCATTCAGACTAAAACAATAATATCCTATAATTGGCCATTAATTTGAAAAAGAGACTTAGTCAAGGAGAATTTTCGAATTTTCGAAGACGAGTGAGCATCTTTCCAACTAGTGGACTTAAAATGTAAGTAAATAATATTTTCTGATTCTTTTTCGTCCACTACAGTATGTTTCCTACAATAGAAGCTCAACAGTAGGTGCCACGTTGGTGTAACCTGGTGCAGATTTCCCCAGGCTGTTGGTCTCATTAGGGATTCTATTGATTAATAGCATCCCTGTGGAAACCAGTAGTATTAGTGGAATTACAGGACCGCGGGGAAAGGGAGGGAATTTGCCCCAGCCCAAAGGCTCTGTCTTGGGATATTTCCTGCTGGCCACCCGATCTCTCAACCCTAATCTAGCGTTATTAGTATTCTGATGTTTAGCTTGGCCGTGCCTGACTTGATGAATGTGGCCATGAAGCTGACAGAGAGAGATCATGAGCTGTGTTGATGGTCCGCTTCACATAATCAGATGTAGGTTTATGATTGATTCTTTCGCTAATTCACACACCCTCTTCCCATCATTCACTTTTCTTCTGTCGCTTTGTGTCCTTCCATGTTTTGATTCGCTATTGTCTCATATTGTCTGGTTCAGCTGCTTTGGAATGTGTTTTTCTACGTGTTTTGGTGCTTTGAGTGATGATGGAAGGTATATTGGTAGCTTGTCTTACGAGTAAACTGGATTAGTTCATTTAAATTATAGTTTACAATTTTTACTTTTCGTTTTGGTGCAAAGTTTGACACTGGAAGCAGAAACTGTTCCTCGAAATGGCTAAACATCACCAGAAAGCAACAAGTTCAAGTTTTTGTAAGAATTTTGGTTCAACATTTGTAAGGCGCTTATCATATTAAATTAGTAAATAAAAAAAAGTAAATGAGTGCCTTGGTTTCCGAGAAAAATGGATTATGGCTATTTGGGGTTAGTTGCAGATTGTATAAAAAAAATGTGTTTATGTTCAAAGTTCTACTTTGGAAAAAAACTGATCCTTGAAATTAAAATGTTAAAAGAAAAAATATTATATCATTTTTGTTAACTGAATTCGTAGTGTTTGGGGATAGGATTTAGTTGTAGGTTACAATTATTTTTCTGTTTTTTCTACCGTGCCACTTCCATGCCATTACGCTGTTAGCATTGCAGTCATAAAGCAATGTTAAAATAAAGATATTTTATTTCATTTCATTTATTTTATTTCATTTCATTTCATTTCATAATATTTCATTTTAAAATGCTATGACCAGTATTGAATCGTGCAATAAAAATATAAAGACAAAGGTAAGAAAAACTTAATTCCTTTTAAACTAAAGATGAAAATTATTGATATATTTTTTATTGCTGATCAGGCCTATAAAAAGATAAAAATTTCACATGTTCATATTGTAGTAAACGAGTATTACTGATGTAAATATGTAAATCTGGTAAATTTGAAAAGATACAAAACCATAATGAAAATATTGATTAAAATCTATTTGTGGTTATTTTTTTGTTTAAATTAAATCAACTCAAAAGTCTGAAAGATGCTTTTCGAAAGATTTCAATTAATCCCTGATTTTATTTACATTTATTTAATTATAGATCACAAGTCTGTTCACCAAACAAATAAAGCAGGATTAACTGGACCTTTAAAATATATTTCCTCAAAGTACAACACTTTTTAAGCACCTATTTAAGCAACTGCTTTACTTTTATTCACAAAATCCCTGCTCTCTTCCTCGTCCTCCATTGTGAATTTCTTATCAGTACCACAGCATTTAAATGTTCAAGCCGAGCTGGTTATTTGTGTATTTTAAGGTCAGGTATGAGCGGTTCCGGATGAGCGGATCTGCAAGAGATTGGGCTCTGATAGCGAGTGTTAAACACGCGGACAATCCACACACATCTAAATCAAGAAGAGGAACGTAGAGATGAATGAAGGAGGACATTTTGATAAAAAATAGCCCCAGACCTGTAGAACGTACGGTTGGGACTTCCTGTGAGCCCGTCATCGCTCTTTATGCTTGAAATAAACGCTTAATGAAGCTGATGGAAGCAGGACCACAGATATGAGTGTGTGTGTGTGTGTGTGTGTGTGTGTGTGTGTGTGTGTGTGTGAGTGTGTGTGTGTTTACAGAAATAAGGCTAAAACCAGACTTTCCTGTAGTGAGAACAGGAACCAGGGGCCGAGGGCTCATCTAGGACTTTGTGGGAGCAGAACACAAGGGAACAGGAACGTAATAATGACGGATGGTGCTGATTGGACATCTTGTGTGAATTAAAGTGGGTTTGACTGCTCTCCGTGTGCCTGCGTGCGGCGGATCGGATAACAAAGCCGGGATTGTGAGAGGAAACCGATCCTGTCCACGCACTCCGAGTCCGGCCGAGTCGCAGGAACGTCGCTGTGTTCCTCCACACTGGAGAGTGATGCTCTCACACACACACTCACACACAACGTCAGGAGTGCTGAGTGTGTACGCGATCTTTGCAGCATGTCTCACACACACACACACACACACACACACACACACACACACGCACACACACACACACACACACACACACAGAGATCAAAATGTCAAGTCAAGAAGATGTGATAACTTTTTAGATATTCTGCTAACATTATCTCTCTTTAAATTTACTTTTTACCTTCGTGTATGTATATTTTGTATATGCTGGTATTTTTTTTGTAGAACTATGTACAATAATAACAAAATTGTAAATGATATACACATATTTTTGTAGGACTATAAATCCAACATAGTACAGACATTGTTAAAATAAACTCAGACTGAGTTTATTTTACTGGCGTTTTCTTTTTCTCAGAAAGTACATAACTAATAGAGTATGATACTTTACAAAAGCTTTTCAATACTTGACACTGAACTATAAAATACTATTATACTGTATGTAGATAATACAGTTTAACAGTAAAATGTGATATAATTTAAATTTAGTGCAACGCTCTAAAATTGACTTTTCAATTGGCTCTGAAGATTTGGTATTTTCTTTGTACGTTTTTGTCAAATGTTTAAATCTGTTTTGTGATATTTTTTACTTTTTATTTATTTGGCAAAAGACTAATTTCTATTCCACATAAAATCGAAAGCCAGACAGATTGAAAAAAAAGAGGATGAAACGTGATAATATTGAGCTAATAATTTTAGATAATTCATAATTCAATTTTGAGTATAATTACATTATACTGTAATTATAAATAAAAATATAAATATACTGTAAATAAAAACAAAAGTAGTAAAATTGTAGGCATTTTGATACGCAATTCTTCATCATATATTTTTGAAAACAAATAAACTTTAGCAAAAGCTTTTTTTGAATGCTGAATCTAAACGCAGATACTGATACTGAATACTTTGTTTTCTTTTGCAAACAATAATGTCCTTCTCTTACAATTCAGTTTGGAAATACAGTACTGTAATTTATAATTCAATTAAAAGTATCAATTATATACACAATTTGATACGCAATTTACATATTTTTAAACTTTAGCAAAACCTTTTTTCAAACGCTGAATCTAAACACAATTCATAATCCAAATCCTTTATTTGTTTTGCAATCCATAATGTCCTTCTCTTAGGATTAATTTATTCTCATCGAGATGTTCCTCTGGCCTGCTGGATGGCTTTTGGAGTATTTCACCACACTGAGAGACGAGAGGACGGTTCACAGCATCACCTGAGATGGTGCTTGAGTTACACACCAGCACCGGTCAAGATGGCCGACATTCTCGGAAGGCCGTTGTGTCAACCGATCTGGCCTTCAAGCTGCGGTTTTATTTGCAGCCCGTCCTGATGCTCAGGCCACGTTCCGTATTCATATCTCTGTCAGAGAAGGATTGTGTGGGTGGATCTGGAGAACCAGAGATGAGAAGCTCACGACTATAAATACAGCGAAACGTTTAAATCATTCGGATGTGTCTTTTAAGGAAATGCGTCGCTGTGCTTGTTCTTTGAGTTATACACCACCGGTACGAGAGTCACCGTAGATTAAAACGTCCGTGTTTCATTTTTACTTGAATGTAGAATATCTGGCAAGCGATATGACGTATTTCCAGCTTGGCCCTCTTCACTTCCTTTCCTCTCCTCCACCCTTTCATTTGTTTTTGTTTGGATTAATCTTCAAACTGCAGTTTTTCAAGAGTGTCTCCAGGTATCTACTGCATCATAGTGTGTGTGTGTGTGTGTGTGTGTGTGAAGACCCTTTGTCTGTTGTGTGTAAAGCCCTCGGCCAACATCAAGACAAGTGTGTGATGGATGTGGGAAAGATCACATCTGCGTTTCTTCCATTCGTCAGCGTTTGATCAACAACTCTGGTTATTAATAATAGACAATATTAGAACATTAAAACCTGTTTCAGGAAAAGACTGTGTGTTTTGGCGCTGAGCTCCTGTCTTTGTCAGCATGAAGGTTCAGTGCAGTTGTTTGTAGAACCATTTTCCTTCGAGCTCAAAATCCTCATGCGCAAAGTATAGGAAACGCGACTACTGTTCAATTTTGGTGAAATATTATACTAATTATGTCCTTTTTAGGACATCTAGGAGGCATGAAGAACTTTCAAGACTTATATTCCAGAGTTTGGTTGTCTTTCCAAGCTTGCGTGAGTTTCCACCAGGTCTCCGGATTCCCACCACAACCCTAAAATAACAAAGAGAATTAGAATCTAGAAAATTGTCCACAGGTGTGAGTGAGCGTGTCTGTGTCCCGCTCTGTGATTGGTTGGCCACTAATCTAGTGTGTCCCGCCTTCAGCTACTCATAACCAAGAAAAAAAGCAATTTGAATGGATTCAAAATAAATGGATGAACTTGCTCATTGAACCTTCATTTTTGGTACCTGCTGATCTGAAACTCAAACCCGCTGCCTGATCTCAAGTCCAGCTCTCTGATTATTAGGTCACAACTTCCTAGTTGTGGCAATTTTTCAACCAAAGATGACTAATGAGTGAGGTCAGCAGTGCGATAGCTTCCCTTCACGTCACCGCAGGGTCTTAGTGCCACCAGTTCTATTATTGAGGATAGAGTTGAAACACTTATTTAAATGTCACTTTTCTAGATGCAAAAGTAATATCTATAGGGGTTAATATTCTCTTTGATGCACAGTTAGCACTCAAGACATTTGTTTTAATGTTTAGTTCATCGAAATGCCAACATTTTTACATTTGTCAAAAATCGTTAAGAAATACAGTTCAAAAACTCAAACCCCACAGTTGCTGCTAGCATCTATATTTACATATTTTTATTCAGTAATATTTTTGGATTGAAGTATGCTTTGTTGTCAGGGTTCCACTTGAGACTCCACCCCCTTGTCGTCACGCCAACCCTGCACCGGGCTTCACTAGATTTCACCACCCGTCAGTCATTTCACCCCCTGTATAAAGACTCTTTCCTCACCTTGTCTTCTGTCCACTAACAAACACCCAGTCCAGTTACTAGCAGGCCTCCAATGTGCTCTTGAGCTCCAGACATGGAACCACAGAACCAATCACGAATCAGATCCAGCTCACCATGACCCCGAAGCCGAAGAAGCTGCTTAAAAATGGATGCAGGGTTCCTCATTTATTCTATAAGCGGCAAAAGGTTTGGAACCCACGGCTTTTAATGATTGATAGTATGAACTCCTCTTAAAATTAATCTGGTGGTTTTTATTCACTGTGGCGTAGTGGGTCACCTCACCAAGAAACTGTTCGAGACTTTTTATCTTCTCGTTATTATCGCGAGGGTTTTTTCTCCGTTTTAGGAAAATTGCCTGTACGTAGGTGAGAGTGTGAATGTGTGTCCGTTTGTTCCGCTCTGTGATTGGTTGACTACCAAGGGTGTGTGTCCTACCTTCAGTCCCAGACTTGCTGGAATTGGTCACAGCTCCTGTTGGCCCAATGGTAGAACAGAATATAGAGAAGTGGCGGGAAACGTTTTTACCCTTCTGTAGACCAACAACCAAAGACTTGCTCTTGCCCACAATGGCGTCTTTCTGTTCCAGAGAGGTATCTGCTCCGTGTTCTGCTTGTCCCAGTCTGGACGGAACAGCTGCAGATCACAGGGGCAATGTTATTTACAGTTCAGAGTTTTTCTGACGAGGGCAAAGAAAGGCAATAAATCTCCCCGCATGCTGTCCATCCATGAACCAGCATAACAACAGCAAAAGAGAACTTAACGGGAACTGTTGTCACATACTAAACCATAAATATCTCCATCCATGACATAAGAGCACACTCTGGGGGTCAAGGGTTAGTTGCCCCCTGCCCATCCACATGCTATGAAAAATGCATATGCCTTTTGGAAATATATTATCGAGGGTTGTTTTCCCCCTGACCCTCTATAAGAAGACCACCCCTCCCCCACCCCCTTCAGGTCTAGGCCAGACTCCCTGCCATTTCCCTCTTCGCTGTGGCCAGTTGTTGTTGGTGGACTGAAAACCAGAGGAAAATAAAGAGATCTAAATGTCAGCAGGGGAGTGCGGCCCCTGCATCTCCTGAGCGGTCACCTAGAACAGCTTGTGATCCCTAGACAAAGCTGCCCACAGTGGAAAGTGGGGGTGGAAGTAGAGACATTACCCAGAATGCATGTGCTAGGATTGTCCAGCAGAATGTCTCTATGGTCCTTCTCGTCCAGCATGGGCTTGAACGCTCTCTTTTAACCACTCACTTCTTGCTGGATCCCGGGAAGATGATGGCTAAATAGGGGAGACTTGCAAGGGAGAGTGGAAACTTCCTAATCTTTCAAGACTCATCCACCGTCAGAACATCATCAACTAGTACGTCTGTCATTCGGAACATGGAACTAGCCTGGTTAGAAAATGCCTAGCCCTACTAAATGTTTGGATCGACTCTTGTGAGTGGTGAAGTGTGTTGCACTTATGCCTAAGGGGGTAGTTGTTGCCTTGGACTTTTGACCTAAAGGTCCCAAGTTTGAATCTTGGATGGGAAGATGCCATAAGGGAAGAGTCTCAGAGGAAGACAGTGAACTGGGAAACTGTCTATCTAAGACAAATAAATGTAGAGTAAAAGCAAAGATCCTACGTTCATGTTGGCATCTAAAGTACAGTAATGTGAAGTGAGTAGTTAGTCAATATGGCCTCTGGAGTTCGTATCAAAATTGTACTCTGCATTTAACCATCCAGTGAAGTTACACACACTAACCAGGAGACGGTCAGTGTTTTTTCAACTGGTTGTTGTTTTGACCAGATAACCTCACGTTCACTTTAGGTTTTGTGTGTGTGTGTGTGTGTGTGTATGTGCGCGAGGAATGGCCATGAAAATTACTTTCACTTTCAATATGTATATTATTGTTTATACCGTATAATACCGTATAATAAAATAGCTCTCTTCAACCAAGCTGTCTTTTTCTGTACATTTTTAAGATAATTTTTAACCGTTTCATAAATAACGATTCAGAGGACCGTTGTAGCGCGAACACTCTACATGCATGTGTTCTTTCCTATATTTAACTATTTTTATTCTCGGTGCATGAAAGATGCATGAGTGAGCGAAAGGTCACCGCCTAAGAAAACGTTTTTGACATGCCACAAGCAAGAGAATGGTAATCTTGTTTAGCTTTATTATTTTTTCCATGACAGTTTTTGGCTAGGAATTGACTGGAAGACGTTAAAGAGATCTGAAACTTTCCGTCTTCCCGTAGACAACGCAGGAATTGTTGCGCTTTTGGATCCCGGATTCTTGTTTGTGTGAGCTTGAAGAGACGCTGGCATGAAAACTGCAAGGCAATATTTACATACAGCGTGGCATGGCCGTGCATTTGGTTTTGATCCAGAGCCCAACTGATCCGCATCCAAAAACATGCGCTCATCCTCTACCGACGTCTCATGGAATACATTATTCTGTTTTACCCAATATTGGGTTTACCGCAAATGCAAGACCACCGAGCCAAATCTTGATCTGTGAGGATGTGTGGAATATTACTTGGGTTCATTTGACTAAAGCTTTAATTTTGGACAAATACTCTGGATCCAAACAGTGTGCTGCTACTGTGGCTAGTATTTTTTATTTTTTTTAACTTTGTTTAAATTCTGGCTCAAGGAAAGCCTGAGATGGCGGCACGGTGGCGTGGTGAGTCACTTTGTCACGTCAGGTCCTTTTGGTGTGCATGTTCTTCTCATACTTGCGTGGGTTTCTTCTGGGTACTCATCTTAAAACAAGTAGAGGAATTGGAAAAATGGAAAGTAGAGTGAGAGTTACTGTTTGTAATTGTGTGTCCCAACATGATTGGGTGGCCACTAATCAAGGGCACCTTTGGTCCTAAAGTATCTATGGCTCCTGCTACTTGTGACCCAGAAATGGAAAAGCTGTTAAAAAATGAATGGACGGATGGTTGGTAAAAAAATATAATATTTTTTTTATAAAACACCTAAAATTTGAGATGCAACCTTGAATACATAGCAATTTTTTTTTACCTCAGACATTTCAACCTTGTAATCTCTACAGAAGTCTTTAAAAACAATCTTTAAAAGTGTACATTAAACGTGAAAAAAATTGCTACAATTTTTTTTAACTTCTTGACCTAAAATCAGTTTTAAACTCTTGATTTCTCTATTCACTTCATTTAGAGTTAAACACAAAAACGGACTAGATCAAAAAAGCATATCCATTTTAGAAATCGATGGGTTAAAATGGGTCAAAATGTGAAAGAAAATGCAAGCGTTGTAACCTGGTGCTCTACTATAATAGTACCTTTTTCTTCTTTTCTTCAGTCTGTATGAGGGAATTTTCTCCTGTTCATCCCTCTTGATTCCATTCCATCTGCGTTCTCCCCTAGTTCCTAGCCTGACTAACCACTCTTGTTGCAGTGATTCTTCTCTCCCGGATCATTTGCTGGCCAGCACCCGATACATGATACATCTCGCAGCCCAACAGTCTGGCAAATCTGGTCTTGCCAAATGGTCAGAGACCACCAGTTCTGAAGCTCTCTATTGTGGATCAACTGAACCTTGTCCAGAAGCAAAATCCCTGTAATTTACCCCATATGCTTTAACAACGTCCGTATCCCACCCACAGGTCCGTATCCCACACACAGACCAGGCCTGTGATGTCAAAGGAAAAGAAGAAGAAGAAGACGAAGAAGAAAACTTATTTGTCCCAACAGAAATTTACGTTTTGAAGCAGCCACAATGGTAAACAATAAATAAATATAAAAAAATATTAATGGAAAAATATTGCACTTTGTTGATATACAAATTCGATACGAATGAAATAAAATAAAAATAAAAAAAACATTGAAAATAAAAAAAATGAAGAGTAGTGTTTGCTGCATTTCCAAGGGACGGAAATCAATGTTACATTTCACTAAATTGAAGTTTTGAATGGAATAAAATTATATTAGTAAAAAATTAAGCTAGTATAAAAACATTGTAGCTTTCCTTTGCTCAAATATTTAGAGCTTAATGTTTGCAACAACAGAGACTAAGGGCTTTATCCCCAGTGTGAGTATTAATATAAAAAAAAAAAATCTAAAAAAAAAATTCAAAATCTATTGTGTTTTTTAGATGTTTAGCATCTACAAGCTGATTTGACAAATGTGTGTGTGTGTGTGTGTGTGTGGGTGTGTGTGTGTGTGTGTGTGTTATTATATTGGACCAGAGGGGCAAATTAGCCGCGAGCCAACCTTGACCTCTGGCATGTTTTTGCGCACCTCTTCACGCCTTAAAAACTAGGTTCAAAAGAGCTGATAGTATCGTAAAATAGGTTCTAAATGAGGCTCATTGAAAGTGAAGGAGTTGGGTCGTGATCTCTGTGCGATTCAGAAAAGATCTTTACAGTGTTGAGGGCAAGGCAATAATCCCGGTCAATACACGCAAGAGTCCGAGGCGGATGAGACCAAAGCTAAAATCAGAAACTCAAAACTAACAAGATCAGAAAAATGCTTGGTATGTACATCTGCATATACATTTATTTTCTTTCTTCTTTTTTTTTTTAAAGCCTCTTTTTATCCTAATTCGGAACACAGTTCTGAATAGAACTGGATGTTTTTTTTTTTCTTTTTAAAGACTCTTTTTTCCTAATTCCGCATAGCAGCTTGGTCTGGGACTGAGAAAAGCGTTATATATGAATAAACTTGAACTGGAACTTATACACATCTATAGATAACATACTTTTCAATCAATTTTAGTTCTTAAATAGTCAAGCCAATTGCGTGCAGCTGTGACGATGCTAATTACCAGTGTCTCCAGTCACATGACTTGTGCTTTAGGCTTATGGGAAATGCAGTTCGTAATGAATTGGGTCAAAATTCTAACTTGTCAGAGATAGACAAAACGTAAACACTGATTCATAGACTAATTAATATGCAATCCGTAACTGGGCGAAGATCAAAAACCAGTAAACAAGAAATGGGTAAAACGTGAACCAACAATGCTTTGCTATGAGCAAAGGTTACAAAAAACATTATTTTAAATACAAAAATTACTCTGTTAAAAATCACCAATTTCAAGAAGAGTAAAATTTTTAAATACTTGTACTGAATCTAGACTCAAAAAACACCAAAAAATGTGGAAAAACAAGCATTTATGAGGTTTTATTTCCTGATATATAATTGAAATTTAACATCTCGATGTTTCCAAATGGCAGAACAAAATGTTTAAAAATGGCAAACTCAAATTCACGTGATTTATGTACAAAGTTGCCAAAAATACGTACACAGTCCATTTACTCAAGTACTTTACACCACTGGCCTATTTAGCACATTAATGCCATTTCCATACATGGTTCAGTATTACAGTACACTATTGTAAAAAAATGGGAATTTGTTTTCCATTTTTTCACTTGTGACATTCACTTTTTTTCCCCATTTCTTTGTAGCTTTGGCTGTCATATTTACCAGCAGTAGGTAAAAGCGACTACATCAACGTACTCAACTTACGTTCAGACTCAATTCACTGTGACACGAAAACCACTAGGTTCACAAAATATACATCAAATATACATGGATTTAACTATTTATACAGTAGTTCCATTCATTTATTTTCCAAACTGCTTTTCCATTGGATCATTGGTCAAGTGTTGGCCAATCACAGAAACTCAAGATCATAAGGCGCGACACACACCCTGGATTGGTTGCCAGCCAATCACAGAGCAGGAGACCAATTTTTCAGCACGTATTGGCACTGTGAAACCTTGGCAAGCCAGAGATGTGCAAACTATCACGGGAACTCAAACTTGAGTTTCAAATGTGTTATAAACACAAACATTATAACTAAATTCTCCAACTGTCACATTCTGGAGCCGCTAGGAAATGGGTAGGAATTACAGGTAATGCTAGGAATTATGGGTAATTGAGTTCAATCAAAGGCAATGACATGATTCAGATTAGTTGCCAAAAATATAAATCCTGCATTTCTAAGAAACAAACAAAAATGCTTGACAATTACGCTTGTTTTTTTTTTTTTTTCGCTTGCAATCTTCACTCTTTCGCTTCAGATTTTTTCGTTTCATTTTTTCTCGTTTCTTAGAATTTTACGTTGTATATTTTTGCCGCTAATCTGGTTCCCTATGACACCAACTAAACATAAAAGCAGTGACTTAAAAAAAATGACTTTTTACTTGTATCACTTGGGGGTCAAAACCAGAGTGAATTAGCCAACAGAACTTTAATGCTTTAAGAAACCCTGCGAGCTCTGGACACGGGTCAGCACGTGCGAAGGCCGACATCAAACACTCCGGCCAGCCAGCGGGAAAGAAAAAAAAGCCCGGCCACTTTCTTCCACAATGTGTTGGACGAGTCAAGCCATGGTTGCAAATGAGCTTCGTTCAAGGCAAAATTGAGTGGTGAAAGTGGCGAGGGTGAGGAAACGTCAACGCTTTTCTTAAGAAACATCTGCCGTTAAATGAAATCTCCATTCTTTCTACTCAAGCCCAGAGCAGAACACAATGCAGTCAGTCAGTGCGGGACGGCTGCGCTCTGGGGGTCCGGTGAGGTGAAGTGTAAGCCCGACCCAGCTCTGGTACCGAGTGCCAGTATTTAATGCAACACTTCTCGGTCCCGCTGGCCTGTGAATGGACACGGAACTTTTCATCTGAGCCTGTCACTGTCAGCGGGCAGAGCAATGATGTGAGAAGACCCTCAGTCACAGCTCATCTCGGGGATCTCAGGTGGGTTATTGCAGGTGAATGAAGGGGTCACATGGGAAATCAGAGGCAGATTTGTTATCGTAGAATCTTCCGGTCTGTCACTCGGGCTCTCTGTAACGGATTTTGTTAGTCATTGTTGTGGAGGTCCTTTGTTAAACGCGGAATGGAGGTTTAACGGTCTAATGGGCTGCACAACATCAGGTTTTTTCTTTCTTTGGATTGTTCGAGCGTTTTTTTTTTTTTTTTTTTGAGCGCTTAGATCATCTTCGGTTGATTGTAGGTCTACCTGAAAATTTTTAAATCACTTTACAGGTCTGTTGGATCCTCGGAAATGTCAAAATAATTGAGTAAATAAACATTTTTCTTTCTCGAAGAATATATAAATATTTTTTTTGGCCGTTTGACTTTTTTCTTAACTTTTCTTTGTTTCTTAATTCTTAAATTCAGTAATATTTGAAGGGAGTTGTCGAATTAACACCAGATTAAGCATTAGTTTTATCTATCTATCTATCTATCTATCTATCTATCTATCTATCTATCTATCTATCTATCTATCTATCTATCTATCTGTCTATCTATCTGTCTGTCTGTCTGTCTGTCTGTCTGTCTGTCTGTCTGTCTGTCTATCCATCCATCCATCCATCCATCTATCTATCCATCCATCCATCCATCTATCTGCGTCTGTCTGTCTCTGCCCGTCTATCTCTCTGTTTATCTATCTTACTATCTATTTATTTGCCTTTCCCTCCTGTAATTCACTTAGTCTTTCTCTCCGTCCGTATTCAACAGACACAAACAAACATAAACAAAACAAACACTAAACAAACCTGTTAGTAACTGGGGAAGCGCCTACTGTACACACACGAGGAGGCACGGAGGAAAACAAGAGGAATGCTGAGGCCCAACAGGGAGAGCGCAGCACCAAAGTTCTCAACCGGCAATCTAATGAAAATAGATTGTTTTGGGCGAAACATCTGTCAAAGCCGACACTGATCCTTCACCGCGGTGAGAAAAATCCATTCTCGCGAAACCACCTCACAGCTACCAACCTCATACCAGCCCGTTCCCCAGAGCTCATCAGTCCCAGTCTCCAGCATAAACACAGTGTAGGAATACTACTCTCTGTCTGATCCATCCAGCAAACCGCCTGATCCATCAGCCCTCAGTGTCAGGAAGCCGATGGGGAACATCCTGCTCTCCGGCGGAATGAAATCACGCCCCTCGTCACTCTCCGCATTTCCTGCCATGACCTCAGTGTGTTTGTGACATTCACAGAACCGGCCAATCGTCCGTCACATCCATCAGCTCCGCTCTGTTCAGCAATCACTCAGCCGGTGGCTCCGGCATCAATAAGCGGAGCTGACAGCGCTCCAGGACGGATCCTACACGGGGTCCATCCCGGAGAAAGGTGCCAACCCTACGCCACTTATTTCAATGAAGTCAAAGCCGTCGGCCCGGGACAATGGGCTCACGGCCTGAAGTGTGAAAGGAGATTAGCATTTCACAAACGCTCTGCTGTCGCCTTGAAACAGTCCGGAGGAGTTTGTTTGTTTGCTGGCAATTGGGACGAGATGTGTGGCCTTCTTACCTCTTTTTTAGTTGTTTTTTTCCACAAAGATAACACACGTGGGAGGATCTGTGTTGCTGTTTTGTTTGGGGGGTTTCACAGTGGGAACATTTTTCTAAAGTGATTAAAGTAGTGGATTTAAAATGAAACGATGTGACCGAAATGAAACGTTGCCAGTCAAGCCCACTTTCAGTAAAAAAAAGTAAAGTGAGATTGTCAACATGGCAAGACATAACGAAATTGTGCTCTGCATTTAACCCATCCAGTGAAGTGAACACACACACAGTGAAGTGAACACACACAAACGTGGAGCAGTGGGCACCTTAGACTAGTAAAAATTATCTTCTCCGTTTTCCTCTTGTGCTCCTTCAAACATTCTTCTATCCTTTCCGTTTTAGCACTTTTTTAAAATTTTGATACTGATAAGTGTGTGTGTGTGTGTGTGTGTGTGTGTGTGTGTGTGTGTGTGTGTGTGAGAGATAGAGATAGAGATATAGATAGATGGATGGATGGATGGATGGATGGATGGATGGATGGATGGATAGATCTAATCAACACTAATAAGCCCAATTCATCAAACTATCCATTTTCCGAACCCCTTTTCTACACAGGAAGCTAGAGCCAATCCCAAAAGCCCTGTTTTGTTGGCCAACCAATCACAGAGTGGGACACAGACACACATATTCACACTCTCACTCACCTTTGGGAAGCTTTCCAAACTTCAATTACCACTACGCCACCAAACTAGTGATGTGTTGTTCGTGAATAATTCATTCAAAATGAACAAATCTTTCATATGAGTCTCCACAGTGAACGATTTGTGAACAATAGTATCGAGCAGCGTTACTACAATTCAATCACTCGTTCTTCGGTCATTTCGTTCACTTATCATGTTTCCACAATCAAGCTGTTAAAGCAACGATAGCAGGGTAGATGCAGGACCTAGATCAAGTTTTGCTAGGGGTTCACATGACTTGAATAGTTTTGTGTCAATTTATGTATTAATAGTTGTTTCGCTGAAGCAAACCATGTTGTCTCTTGCACATGTTATTTTATGCTGGAAATTAACGAATGACTCGAAATGACTCGTTCACTTTAAAGTTCGAGAATTAAAGGTCCGAATCAGTTCAAAGAATCGAACTTCCCACCACCAAACTTCAACTAAAGCTAATTTGCATTATTTAATTTCGGAATAAAAATCTACAGTATAGTTACCTCATGCCATTCAAAACAAAAACGTTGGGCTAAATTGGCCACAAGTTCCAATGGCTAGAAACCAGTAGCAGCAGGACGTTGGTAACAAGCACATGTCGACGCGGCTCAAGGCCTATAACAGATGTCGGCCATACTGACTATCATCTACGGGCCATCCATGCATTGAAGATGCCAGATCGATGGTTCTTAAGATGTTGATGTAGCTTGAACCATCTGGGCTCTGGGGTGAGCTTCTGTTCTTCTGAAAAGAATGGAGGGTGTTTGAGATTTCATGTTAGCTGAGCCGACTTTGGACAGTTTGAGATGTTCTTTTGTTCCCCGGTAAATTGCTCTGGGTCCATCACTTTCCATTTCCATCTGGTTTGCTGGGTAATTATAAGGCATGCTTAATCGTATGTCCTTGCAGAGGGCAGAAGAATGTCTAGCCCTGGCCACAGATAGTGCCAACCTTCTCACCAGAGGCCGTGGATGTTGGATGGAAAAAGTTAGTAGAATCTCTTGCTTGACTAGGTTTCAAGTTTGGAGTTCTGCAACATCTGCTCAAATTTGAGCTGAACATTAACTACATTTTGACCTTTGTTTGGTCCTAAAGTACCGAACCAAGCTATTGTAAGACCATTACAGGAACCTGGAGCAAACCCAAAGCAGTTGGCAACTTTAAGCTGTGGCACCTGTGGGGCAAGTGGTGTAAAGTACTTGAGTAAATGGACTTTGTTACTTTACTTAAGTATGTTTTCTGCTACTTCTGTACTTGAACCAAGTATCAAACTTATAATCAACATTTACTCTCAACTCAACTACTATTTCTGATGTATATCTGTACTTTTTACTTCACTACATTTGAATGGACACTTGCCGTTACTCTAACAAAAACTAGATCGTTATTGTGCCCGACAAGCCGTCAGCGATTTATACCGCGGTTAAATTATTGGGGGAATATCACGTCTAAATCTCGTGAATTAGAGGCGTGAATGTATCACATGTGTGATAGCAACAAGGCTAGTTGCAACAAGGCTAGATAGCAACAAGGCTAGTTATTCAAATAAAGTTCATTTTTTATTTGAATAAAACGCCGAAAACCAGAATGACTCTTACAAGTTGCAGTGTCTGCTTTTTTTACAGCAGACAACAAAAAAAAAGCACTTTTAAAAATTCTGACAGAGTATTTTATGTTCATTTAAAGTGAAATCTTGTCTAGTTAAACTATAGGGATCTTCCATGACACTACAATGATACTGTAAGCATATATAATACATAATATATTGTTTTATTAGTTATATAATAAAACCTTGTTTGTGTTTCACAATTCTTGGTGAGGTTTTTTTTGGCCAATTTTCAGCGCGTAAAATACTCAAGTTCTTTTAAAATTGGATACTTGGCTACTTTTACTCAAGTTTTTTTTTGTGTGACTTGTTACTTGTGATGGAGTAATTTTTACAGTAAGTATTTGTACTTTTACTCAAATATGGCTGTCTGGTACTTCTTACACCTCTGTCAAGGGCGCTCAATTATGGAACCCACCGAACTGGGATTCGAACCTGCAACGCTCGTGTAGCTGGTTCCGTAGTGGTTTTTACCTGAATGCTACAATCAGACTGAATCAATTCCTCCACGTTAGAGCTGAAGGAGGATCGTAAACCAAAATTTTTAAAGTTTAAAAGGGCAAGAGGCTTCTCTCTAAAGCCCTTGTGCCGAAAGATAAATCTGACATATCACTAGCATCAAAAAGACCTCCAAGAACCACCCGACAAAGACAAACGTTTTTATTTTTTTATTTTCCAAAGGGCTGAAGTAGCAACCCCACCAATCATTCCCTTTATTTTTCATGTACTTTGGAATGAAAAAGAGAATAAATCAAAAAGAAGCTCTCTGACGGATCCAGGTCATAGGCCGATCAGACACTTAATCACATCTGAGACTTGAGCGGCATCGAGAGCAATGTGTTTGTTCGTGGATAGACTAATAGGCGTGTGCTGTGATTCGAGCATATTTTCTAGTTTATTCAGTAGAGATGGTGGGAATTCAGGCCAATCGGGAGACTATTAAAAGCAGATTATGGGAAATTTGTCAATATTTTATGTTTGATTTGTTTAATTAAATGCTTTAAAAAAGCAGCAGTCTTGGGGACGGTAATCACATGCTAAACAAACGTATACTGTATTTACCCAAATATAAGCACCCGGCCAATATAAGCAGCCTGTAATTTTTCAGGCACAAAATAAAAGTAATTTTTTTGTTTGTTTCTGGCTAATTTATGTAAATGTTCTCTTTAAAATCCAATTTTTTCCTTTATTTAACAAACCAAACTTGTGACTCGTATCACTTTAATGTTGTTTTGCTTAAAAATAATAAAACAATAATCTATTCCTGCGGTCGAAACTACACATCCCATCATGCTTTGCTGCTCACTGGTTCCCATGAGTCTAGAGTAAAGCTGACTGAGCTCGGTTTTTGTTGGTCGTAAATAATGAGTCACGTTTTTTGTCACGAGCGATTTGAATGTGTTTGACTCCAGTGTTCATCGTTTTGAACTGTTTTCTGTTCAAAAGCTTTTTCAAAAGCTGCTCTTTAGCTTTTGCAGCTGCTGGTCTCGTTAAAGCGCTAGCCCGTTAGCCATTAGCACGACGATCTACCGGACACAATATGGTCTGTCTGTTCAAAGATTAATGATTGTGTTTAGTTTACTCTTACTTCTTCCAGTGTTACTTTTTCCCTGTTAAGTGTCGCAACGTTTCTAATGTTTCTTTATTTGTGTTATTGAGCTAATAAAAACTCATATGCACGTCTGCCTCCAGAACCAATATTTAAAGAATTCCCCAGTAGCTTGAATTGTGAAACTTGTAATGAAATGTAAGTTGCTTTGGATAAAAGTGTCTGCTAAATGACTGTAAACTAAAGTAAAGAAATGAGCGCCTATTTTCACGTGAATATT
The DNA here is from genome assembly GCA_017309775.1 of Paedocypris sp. Pulau Singkep. Classification (NCBI taxonomy): domain Eukaryota; kingdom Metazoa; phylum Chordata; class Actinopteri; order Cypriniformes; genus Paedocypris; species Paedocypris sp. Pulau Singkep. Next base: position 183,290 of record MU204249.1, read on the forward strand.
TGAAATTGACGATTATAAGCACCCTGCAAGTTTTTGAGCCACTAAAATTGAGAAAAAAAACAGGTGCTTATATTCTGTAGATCCATTTTAAAACAGATTTTCCATTTTTAGGTCCCCGGGAGTTGTAGCCAATCCCAGCAAATCTGGGCCTGAAGGTGGGACACACATACTCTAAATTGGTGGGCAACCAATCACAAATTGGAACACCAATCACATTCTTGTTTACACCCATGGGCAATTATCCAAATTTTCCTTGGACTGTGGGTCTCAAACTGGACTTTCGGACAGGTTCGTTTTGCTTTGACAGACAGCTCTACTACACCACTGACCATAAATGACAATGAATAATGTCTGCAAACGAAACGCGATTTAGAACAACCCTCAAATCCAGTACATTCAAGTAAAAGGCAGCAGACTGTGGAGTGTGTCGGAGCACTGTAAAGTCATTTCTACTCTTTAAACAAAGACCACAAATCATCAAGTTGGACCACTGCTTCTCTCTGATCACAAATCACGTCGTCCAGACACCAGGACTTGGAATCAAGCAGCGTCTTCCGACATGGAATATTACTCTTCGGAGATTTCAAATGCAGCTGGATTGGCATCTCTTGTCATGTCTGGACGTTCTCTCACACCAGCTGCCACATACTCCAGAGTCAATTTGGCTTAGCTACTCATGCATACTTCTGCAAGCATGCTCTCCGTGTCCAGCCTGGGAATGTGCTGCACCACGTTCCCGCTGCCGAGATTCTCAGCCGGGAATTATCAGGGACTAGCCAATGACTCTACCGTTAAACAAACAGCCACATTAAGTCCAATAAAGAATCAATAATTATCCACAAAGAAAAATACTGTTGCATTTGATCCTTGTATTAATAATTAAAAAGAAAACGTTCTACTATTAAACAGTAAATTAAACCTAGCTGAAGTTCTAGGTTTATTTTAGGAATACTGATGCTACCGTGAATAATGTAAAGCCCAGCATTATAAAATACACACATATGATTATGCAGATGGAATCTAAGACACATTGATAACTATTGAAGGATGTTGTAACTTCTCACCCAATTGAGATATTTAAATTAATAAAATGAAATGGAATTCCCAGATTACATGTAATTGGATTACAGTAATCCAAGAACAGACATGATTATTGGCGAGCATTTGAACCATTGTGGTGTTAGACTGGCATGAACAACCTCTTTAATTCTCCATTTACTACTCTATCTGTGAATATATCACTTCTTTTTTTGCTCTCCGTGTCCAGCCTGGGAATGTGCTGCACGGCGTCCCCGCTGCCGAGCCTCGTCCCGAGAATGATCAGGGACTCGCCAATGACTCTACCGTTAAACAAACAGCCACCTAAGTCTAAGACCACCGTGGATAACATTATTATGTCCCGTGTCTGGGTCGGCATGGTGCGGAAGAAAGAGCCAGGCTCTGTTTGAGAAACCCTTGTGGGGATTTAACCGCAGCAGAATTCTGATCGGGTTTGGAACTGGTCCCAGAAAGCCGAGTTAATAGCCTTTCACTCCATTGAATAATGCTTTGAATCGCTAATGTGGCTCTTGTAGTTTAACACGGCGCTGAAAGGGCTTCATTTCTAGCTCTATACATTGCAGCAAAGGAGAGTGCTAACGTGTTTGTCAAGGTCAGATTTCCAGGTTCTCCGTTTTTGTGTCCACACCTCGGGCTGAAAATCACCAGCAACTTTAGCATTGATTTTATTGGGGGAATTAACGCTGGTTGCTTTACACTGGACCAGTGCCTTGCTTGGATCTCCGGCGTGATGCATTGCTGTGTTCTTATGTCAAACTTTGCCGTTTAAATGATTCAAAACCACCGGGGTGCAGACACGGCCAGCCAGGCTTTCTCTTCTGGCCTGAAGACCAGAAGAACTGACCTATTTCCAGCCCAAAATCTAATACTTTTCCATGAAGTTTTCGCAGTATATTTTCTTCATCGGGTTTCTCTTGGCTGCACTACCTCTGCTCCATGATTACTATTGGTTTTTCTATCCAAATCTGATTTCAGTCTATTTTTGCTGCCTTGTCAATCTAGTCTGGCCCTTTCGGAATCAGTGCAGGCTTTTTCGAAAAGAAGAAAAAGTCACTTCCTTTTCTACTCGCAGGTAAAACATGTCAACGCTATGTTTGTTGTCATATTCAAAGAGAGAAATTAGGGCTGTCAAAGTTAATGCGTTAACTCATTCAATTAATTTGAAATGTTAATTTGCATCAATTATTTTTAACGTCGTTAATCACAGTTGCAGTTTTTTTTTTCTCTTCAGTTTGGCTACGTGCAACAAATGTAAAAAAGCTGTGCTCATGTAACCAGGTGTGGCTCATTATCATCAGCTGCACACAGTGATCTGGATTGAACAAAAACTATACTAAAGTATATTACAGTATTTAAACAAGTGTTTATGCAGTGTTGAGTTTATATGAATTTACATATTACACCTCAATATACTATAATTTAAGCTTCAGTCATTTAATTGCGATTAATCATGATTAATTTGGTGAGGGAAGTGCGATTAATTATTTTAAAAAATTAATCTTTGACAGCACTAAAATAAATACACCACTTTCATTTGATTCCTTAGATGCCACTATAACATGTACATAACAACAAATCAACTATAGCTACACTTTTATAGCTATATGTTAAAAACAATAAAATATTTATGTAAAATGTCATAAAAAATCAATAATTATCCACAATTGTCCAAATTAATGTATTTAATTTAATAAAATGAAATGGAATGCATGAAATTTGATTACAGTAATCCAAGAACAGACAAATAAAACATGAATTTGTCCAGCACTTGAACCGTTGTGGTGTTAGACTGGCATGAATGACCTCTTTTTATTTCTCTCTTTTTCACCTCCATCTGTGAATATCTCACTTCTTTTTTTGTTATATCATCCTCACACAGACCGATGGCTGAAAAGAATGGTCTTTGGGTGCTAAAAGCCTGTCCCATATACCTGTAAAACCAATCAATAAAACATTTTCCTGCATTTCAGGCTCCAGCAAAAAAACATAAATAAAATCGAAAGAAAAAAAAAATAATTTCTTCATGCTTGGCCAAGGTGTGTGTGTGTGTGTGTGTGTGTGTGTGTGTGTGTGTGTGTGTGTGTGTGTGTGTGTGTGTGTGTTTAGATTCTTTCAATAGCAAGATAATGGGATCTATTAAAGCCTGTTTAACTCTGAGTCTGTCAACACACACACACTAAAATAGAAGATTGTAGTGAACAGTAAATGTTTACATATCACAATTATTATAAATATTTGCAGCATTTTTTGTTTACATGTATGTGTTCAGGTGAATAGTAATTCAGAAAAAAAAAATTTCAACTTTTGCTGATATAAACTTTGACTAAAGCAAAGAAACAAAATCCAAAGATGGATGAATAAAAAAATGGTAAAATAAAATATAAAAATAAATTAAAAGCTGCAAGCAGTAATTGCTGGATTTGGGGTTGCTAAGATTGGACCCAGCTCCCCGTGAACCAGAAATGGAAAATGTATGGATAGCTAGATAAATAAATAGATACATAAATTAATTAATTAATAAATAAAAATAATTGGCTTTAACAAAATTTGAACAAAGCTGAAAGCAGCAATTGCGGGATCTGTGGTTTATACGATTCAAAAAGTGGTTAAATGTATGGAATAAATTATACAAAAGTTACCTCATGCAATATGGGGTGATTTATTATCTTAAAAATATGTTTGAAAATGTTTTTCCATTTCCTAGACTTTGACAAGAATAAAATGGATACAACTGTTGTTATTACAGTGTTTTGATGGACAGGATCGGGTTAAATTATCCGCTCCACTAAGAATTGAAACATTGATATTGTCTCACACTTTGTGTTTCTTTGTGTTCGTCTGTAAAAAAACAGTCACAAGTATAAAAATGAAACCGGAAAAAAGAACACAGCAAACTAATCTAGCTTTTATCTTACATGGCACACACACACACACACACACACACACACACACACACACACACACTCACAGATGTGCGAATCCTGTTCTGGAAGGTTGTCTTGATTGATGTAGCGGCTTCACTCAGGGTTAATATTCGCTCATACATTATGCATGAGATGATGCCATCTCTCTTTCTCCCGCCTCCACAGGGTGCGACTGAGGCCCGAGTCAAGACGTTCCCCTGCCTTCACTCCTCCTCTCTTTATTATTCTCTCCGCACAAACAGGACGGGGTGGGGGTCGTCTGCTAGTGGACGGACCCCGTGCATCGCTATTTATTATTGAACTCTTGGAAATGGTAGATATCATGAATTAATAACACGTGAGTTCTTCCCCGTCTGTCAGAGGAACTTGTTCTGCTTCACTTTTCTATTGTGACTGGAGTAGACACATTTGCTTTTGTTTTGCTTTTTTTTATTTTTATTTATTTTTTATAAGACACTCAGGGTATTATTGATATCTACCCTGATCGACATATCCAGCTGTCACTCAGCGTTCTAGTTTTTCAAGTTAAAAAAAAAAAAAAAAAAAAAAAAAAAAAATATATATATATATATATATATATATATATATATATATATATATATATAGAGAGAGAGAGAGAGAGAGAGAGACAGACACAGAAAAAAATGGTTTATATACATATATTTATGTGTACTGCATATACACAATTGATTAGGCCTCATATAAAGTGGTCATTGTTATTTTTTTAATAATGAAGTAAAAAACACTTTATTATTTTTATACTTTTTTAAGGTTAAAGCTTTATTTATAACTTTTTATTTTGTTTTGCTTATTTTTAAAGCACTTTTTAATTACTTTTGAAACAATGATTATTTTGTAGGGGAGCTAATTTTGTCATCAACTGTATATATTAATATTCATATGTATATAATGACATGTATAAATATACATATATAAAAATACAGTACATATATAAAGAGCAACAGTTAATATAAACGAGTACAGATATATTTAATAGACTATATTAATCACACACACACACAAACACACGCACGCACACACACACACACCCACACGCACGCACACACACATTATTAGCCCTCATGTAAAATGGTCATTGTTTAAAAAGAATTAATTAAGTACATCATTACTACTTTAATATTTGTTTTAATTAAAAAGTGCTTTTAAAAAGACAAAGAGCTTTTTTTGGACATCTTAGTTAAACTGTCCACGTTTTATTTTTTAGTTTTGCCCTGTTTAAAAGCACTTTTTAAATACTTTAGAAACAATGACTGTTTTGTAGGGGGGCTAATAATTTTGTCCTCAACTGTATATATTAATATTCAAGTGTAAATGATGTTTAAAATTACACAAGTTAATATAAACAATGACAGATAAATGTATACAGATATAATAAACACACACACACACACACACACACACACACACACACATAAATATACATACATATATATCAATCTCTATCTGTTTATCATTTTATCTACCCATATACAAAATACGATACATATTATTTGAACTTCTCCAAGTTCAACCGACAGCCAAACTCCAGGTTCTGCGTGGCGCGCTGATGAGATCACGTGTTGTTGGACGTAACC
>MU204249.1:188967-202287 GCA_017309775.1 Paedocypris sp. Pulau Singkep
AGTCCATTTCTCATAAATGACAATCGTCCAGCTCAGCATTTCGAAGCTGTCGTGATGACCGGTGTTCGCAGTGAAAACACTCTTTAAGTCCCCATAACAACTGACAGTGAGCTGGGGCAACAGGTGCCCGCCTCTTAGTGGCAGATGGGCATCATGTGAACGAAACATCTTGACAGTTTTTGTTTGGCGAAATACTTTGTGAAAAAGTTTGCTTTGCTTTGATGTTCATGTCTTTTATAGTTCGGGTTTGTTTTAGTAGAATAGGACCATTCAAGAACATATTGTGTGGTGGTATGGTACTAAATGGGATTAAAATTCCCATATGGGACAAGATGGGGCCGATGGGACTGAGTTCAAATTGTGGCCCTAAAAGTTGACTAATGCGACTAAAGGGGAAAAAAAAAAAGACTAAGTTAATTTTTTTACAGCGTTTAGAAATAGAATGCATGACTTGACTCATTTAGTCCTAGTTTTTTTTTTATAATTATGTTTGATTAATTGTTTCATTCAACTTTTAGGATTTTTCATCTATTTACTTACACAACTCCATTTAAAAATATATTCTGAAAACAAATGATAGGCCACTCTGTGATTGGTCACACACCAATCCAGGATGTGTGTCTCACTTTCAGAAGCAGATTTTCTGGGATTCAGCTCAAAAATGGAAAGGTTAAGAAAATACAATGGATGGATAAATGAATTAATTCCAAATAATAAAAAAAAAATTCAGATCTAAAATTTGAATATAACTGACAGCAGGGTCCACATCTTCCATCAGCCAATCAAATCTAATATTATTAAGAAAAATAAATTAGGACTCATCATATGAACATATACAGAAGTAAAATAAATGTTGATAGAATAACTATAATACTACTACTACTATTACTACTAATAATAATATTAACTATTCTTCTTCTTATTATTATTATTATTATTATTATTATTATTATTATTATTATTATTAATGTAACAATTTATATTATTACACATTTACAGTGTCTTAAAATATTTCACATATAATTATTAAATATTATTTAGATTTTAATAAACTAACATATAAAAACATATAGAATAGGAAATCTTTAATGGCCAAGCTGCGAATGACAACAAGATATTGAGTTGGTCTGGCTTTTCCCCTCTTTTTATATTTATTAACATAAATCAATAAATCATAAAGAAAACTGTGACAAGAAATGAAAGAAACATGAATATTGGACACTTTACACTTTAAACATCTTCACTTTGCCTGGATCATTTCCTCATCTTTTTTTCCTCATCTTTTCATAGTTTTTCCTTGTATTGTATTGTATTTTTTTCCTTTATCTTTTTCTTTTATATATTCTTTATTGTAATGTTTGTCTCTTATCTTATTATTGTATCTCTTTCTGGCCTGCGCCCCATGTTTAAATGCAGGACGATTGGAAAAAAATAAATGTCATTGCATGTGTATATGACAATTAAAATGTGAGTATTAATATCACTTGTGTTCCACGTTCTTGTAGTATTTTTAAATGTAGCTTTTTAAATGTTCCCTTTTTCCTCAAAGCCCCAAAAAACACGTAACTGAACATTTACGTGCAGTCGACTCTTCTCTCAGGATCCTGTGCAGTTTGATTCAGCAGCTTCCGTCTGGTTGAACTCGGCCACGTTTAAGTAACATTTACACCGGTAGATTCGTGTCAGAGCCCATTCGCCCTCGTCACGCTGAAATCATTCCCAATCACGTCACGTTTCCCTGCCCTCTAGTGCTGAACTTGTTTAAGGCTTTTGTTCCTCGCACACACTGCAAAAAATACATTCTCCACAAGCTAAAAACAATCCTGACATTTGACAATAAATCTTGTTATTTTTTCTCACAAGATAAGATAATTACGTTAGGTTTAAGAGTGAGAGACGACTTTGCTCATTTCAAGAAAATAGGACTTGAATGTTCTTGCTTGGGAAATAATGCAAATTTTGATAATATTTTACACAAGATTGAGACATTTTTCAAAGTAGACGTTATGTTTTAACACAGAATTTCCTGAAACAAGAAACATTGAGGGAAATCTTCTTATTTTAAGAACACAATTTGAAATGAAACAAAAAAGAAACAAAAAAAAAAACACACACATGAAACAAAAAAGTTTCTCAATTTAAGAAACTAGCTACTTTTTTCCTATTAAAAGCCACTAGAACTGAAATGTAGAAACAAATCTACCGTGTAACGAGATTTTTTGTCTTGTTTTCGTCTTACCAAGTAAAATGTTCTTTTACTTGATTAATTGTACTTGATTTAATTTTTTTTTACTCATTTTGTTTTTTTATTTTCTTCTTTTATCACGTTGATTTCCCGGTTCGCTCAGGGTTGGGTAACTGTTCCAGATATTGACATGCATTATAAATCAGCGAGGACGGATGTCAAGCTTCTATTTATACAAGCGCTGACCTTTGACCCGCGTGTATACTTGCGCAGGTCCTGGTGGGTTGAAAGGCCCGTGTTTGTAAGGAGATTCTTTGACTGGTTCTGCTGCTTCGGGCGTGAAAACTAATCGTGGTGTTTTCCGTCTGACTTCGTGTTCGCCGCTGAATTACGATCTCGATCCGGCGAAGAGTTGATTCGGTTTTGCCGTGTCGGGTTCAGAAGATCCGGGCAAGTTTTCTGCCGTTTGTTTCTAGGACTTTTGGTCTTTGTTCGTTACATTTATATATTTGTAATTTAGCTGAAAATAAAATGAAATTTTTGGTAAGTAGATGACTTAGACTAAACTGTCGGTCTGTCTGTCTATCCATCCATTTATGTCTTTCTGTATGTTTACTCCTTTGTCTGTATCTGTCAGTGTGTTTGTTTTTTTTCTCTCTGTTTATCCATCTGTCTGTCTGCTTATCTTTCTGTCTGGATTCCTTTCTTTCTAGTATTCATCTGTTCTCTGTCTATCTTTGTCTCTGTCGGCTTGTCTTACTGTCTGTCTTAGTTTTTTCTGTGTGTTTGTTTCCTTTGTTTTCATTTTTTTATCTGTAGCCATTGTGTGTCTATCTTTTTATCTAATTGTGTGCTTATTGTTCTGTCTGCCTGTCTATCATCTGTCTGTCTGTCTGTATATCCACCTGTCTATGTGTTTGCTTTTCTTTCTGTTTATCCATCTGTCTGCCTTCTTATCTTTCTGTCTGGATTTCTTTCTTTCTAGTATTTATCTGTTGTGTGTCTATCTTTCTTTCTCTCTGTCTGTCTGTCTGCTTATTGTTCTGTCTGCTTGTCTGTCTTTTATTTCCCTGTCTGTCTTTTTCTGTCTGTCTGTCTGTCTGTCTGTCTGTGTATTTGTTTCCTCTCTGTTTTTCCACCTGTCTGTCTGCGTATCTTTCTGTCTCTCTGTCTGGATTCCTTTCTTTCTAGTATTTAACTGTTGTGTATCTTACTTTCTCTTTGTCTGTCTGCTTGTCTATCCATCTGTCTGTGTGTTTGTTTTTCCTCTCTGTTTATCCATCTGTCTGTCTCTTTATCTTTCTGTCTCTCTGTCTGGATTCATTTCTTTCTCATACCCGTCTGTTGTGTGTCTGTCTTCCTCTCTATCTGTCTGCCTGTCTATCCATCTGTCTGTGTGATTGTTTTTCTCTTTGTCTATCCATTTGTCTGTCTGCTTATCTTTCTGTCTGGATTCCTTTCTTTCTCATACCCGTCTGTTGTGTGTCTGTCTTTCTCTCTGCTTATCTTACTGTCTGTCTGTCTATCCATCTGTCTGTCTTTTTTCTGTCTGTCTGTGTGTTTGGTTTTCTCTCTGTTTATCCATCTGTCTGTCTCTCATCTTTCTGTCTCTCTGTCTGGATTCCTTTGTTTCTACTTATCAGTATCCATCTGTTGTGTGTCTATTGTTGTCTCGGTCTGCTTATTGTTATGTCTACCTGTCTATCTCTCTGTCTGCTCACCTTTCTGTCTACCTGTCTATCTGTCTATTCACCTGTTCGTCTGCTTATCTTTCTGTCATTGTGTCTATCCATCAGTATGTCTGAGTATATTTTTGCATGCCTGTCTATCCATCTGTCTGTTTGTCTCTCTCTCTCTTAGTCTTTCTGTTTGTTTGTCTTTCTATCTGTCTATATTCAGGATAGAATAAAGTGGAAATTGATGATTCGCTGTGGCGACCCTTGATAAGAAATATCGAAAGAGAAGAAACAGTAGGAGTAGTAATTTATATCCGTCTATATGCCTGTCCATCCATCTCTCTCTGTCTGTCTGTCTGTCCACATCGGCTCCCTTGCTTGTTTACTCTCTCTCTCTCTCTCTCTCTCTTTCTGTCTCTGTTTCTGTCTGTCTTTACGTAAACATGTCTTTTACACTTGTCTCCCTCTCTCTCTCTCTCTCTCTCTCTCTCTCTCTCTCTCTCTCTCTCTCTCTCTCTCTCTCTCTCTCTCTCACTGTCTATGTCTCTCTCTCTCTCACTGTCTATGTCTCTCTCTCTCTCTCTCTCTCTCTCTCTCTCTCTCTTTCTTTGTCTCTCTCTCTTTCTCTACCCTTTGTCTCTCTCTCCCTCTTTTTCTGCATCTTTCTATCTCTCTCTCTCTCTCTCATTCTCCCTCTCACCTTCAGTTTCCTCCATCATCTCATTATTTGATGCAAATACCGACGAGAGTAAAGTGAGAATGCCCCCCTATGTCCGCTGTCATTACGCTTCACGTTAGCGACTTCATTTCCTGTGAGCTGAGCTGTGAAACGCTGTTGCTCGGTGACAGGAAAAGACAATGGACTGTCACATGTCCAGTCTGAAAGATATGATCCACACATCTATTTTCATTAGAGGCCTGGTGAGATACTGGTTGGAGTTTTCTTCTTTATTATTTTACAGACTCTTTTAATTTGAGACTAGTCAACTGACAGTGTACAGTAAAAAAATGTGAAATTATGCAAGAGAAAAAAACCTCTAATAGAACGCCATGGCGGTCTAATATTCAACTTAAACTTACTTCACACACACACACAGACACACACACACAAGCACACACACTTGTACACACACATGGATGGATGGTTAGTTGGATAGATAGATTGATAGATAGATAGATAGATAGATAGATAGATAGATAGATAGGTAGGTAGATAGATAGATAGATAGATAGATAGATAGATAGATAGATAGATAGATAGATAGATAGATAGATAGGTAGATAGATAGATAGATAGATAGATAGATAGATAGATAGATAGATAGATAGATAGATAGATAGATGGATAGAGATAGATAGATAGATAGATAGATAGATAGATAGATAGATAGATAGATAGATAGATAGATAGATAGGTAGGTAGATAGATAGATAGATAGATAGATAGATAGATAGATAGATAGATAGATAGATAGATAGATAGAGATAGATAGATAGATAGATAGATAGATAGATAGATAGATAGATAGATAGATAGATAGATAGATAGATAGATAGATAGATAGAATTAATGTGCGTATCTGTAATTCTACTTTAAATAATTAACAAGTCTAATTCATGAAGTAATGTCAAACTAATGCTATATAATATGAATGTAAATATTATTATTATATATTTAGGGATAGAAAAAACAAACTAGTTAAACACACACTCGTAAAAAAACATGTTTTTATTCCGATTAATCTTTATTGGTACCTCTTAGTCTCATGGTACCAATTCCAAACGTCTCCCAGAATTCCGTGCATTTTTCAACGCCTTGTTTTTTTTGTCTTTTTGCAAGGTTCAGCAAGATTTCCCTCTCATCTCAGCACTTCATAATCAAACGACATAATGCATCATTAGCGGCCCAGAACTGTCAGCGTGTCATTATCTCCGTTCTGTCAGGGAGTGCAGATTGATCCTTTCATCCCGGCTGAAAAACGACAGCACCATGATGTCGGCCACGAGCGGAGATCGAATCGGAACATCCGACGCTCGTCTGGTGGATCCAATACGTTGGATTCCTTTTGACCACTTTAGTAAAAATCCATATAGGCCCGGTGTCGGCGTGAGAGGAGAGTGACACGTGTGCAATCGAACGGCCCAATAGAAATGAGATCTCATTAGCTACTTTCTATGGAAGCCCGTTTCTGCCACTAAAAAAAAAATAAATTTATATTCTGACTTTTTATCTCAGAATTCCGAGTTATTAAGTCAGATTTCTGCAGAATTCCGATTTATTAAGTCAGAATTTTGACTTTTTATCTCAGAAGTCCAAATTCTGATTCTGATTTCAAAATCAGTTGATTTCAAAACTGGGGAACGGGCTTTAATATTGGATTTTGGATTCCTAATTTATAAGGATGCTGATATAATGGAAGACATTATAAATTAATGCCACTGTTAGACGGGGAAGGAGTTGATCTGCGGCGCCGCGTTTAAATTGTGGTCGGGCAATCCTCTATCCGATGTTGTGTGCGCGCTTGTACAAGGCTTTACGGTAAATCAGAAGAGATTGTACAGAAGCTTTTGGACTCATCATTAGTTCAGAGCCTCTTCTCTTCACGCTGCCAGAAATTATTCAAAATATTGTCCCTTCACACAACAAGTCTCGTCAAATTGTGATGTGTAGTTTTTTTTTATTACTGTATAACAAACTGTAATTTATGGGATTTATTCTTTTTTATACACTTTTGTTATTAATAAAAATACATTCTTTTGGTGGAAAGACATGAAGGTATGAATTTATTCACTTCAAATTTTTAAAAGCTCTCTGCTTGAGCTACAGGAAGAGTAGCGTAATTCTGAGAGCAGTTCCAAAGTTGCGGAAGATCTTTATCAAACAAAGTCAGAATTCTAACTTTATCTCAGAATTCTGACATAATAACTCTGAATTCTGAGAGAAAAAGTCGGAATTCTGAGATAAAAAGTCCGAATTCTAACTTACTAACTCGGAATTCTGAGATAAAAAGTCAGAAGTCTAACTTACTAACACGGAATTCTGAGATAAAAAGTCAGAATTCCAACTTACTAATTCGGAATTCTGAGATAAAAGTCCGAATTCTAAGATAAAAAGTACTTCTTTTTTTTTTGTGACGGAAACGGGCTTTCATTACTTTTTCGTCGCTGATTGGTTGCTGGAAAAAAATGGTGGCGATGAAGGAACTCGCCCGGCGCTGACAGAGATGATATTCGTTCGCTGACAGACAGACGCGAGTCACGTGTAATCTGAATGCTCATCTCCAAACTGTGTGTAAGAATGTTGATGTAATCAGCTGGTGGACCACAAACTCTCGTATGGCCAGAGGAGATAAGCACCTCGGCCTGTTTATGGGGCAGAAACAAGGTTGTTGGTGAGAAATAGAAAGAGAACAGACAAAAATGGATTAAGGCAAAGCAAGGAATCAAAGTCTGGCGTTGTCTTTGGGACTTTTTTAGGTGCATTTTAGGGTTTTTTTTTGTTTTACAGATTTATTTTTTATAACACTAATGTGGTGCCTGCAACACTAAGGTTGTGTGTTCGATTCCCAGAGCAGAATGCTACTAAAATAAAATAAAGCATGTTTAAGAATAATGTGGTTTTAGTGCTTAAATACTGCTGAAAACAAATCAATGAAACCTTTTAAAGATAATTTCGACATTAGGATTATTAATTTAAAAAATATATGTTTGTTTCATTTTTCAGTTTTTTTAAAAAGTTTGTTTTCAGAGGGAAAACTATGACCCCTTGTGTATGGAGCTCTTTGGTGCTCTCTCTCTCTCTCTCTCTCTCTCTCTCTCTCTCTCACTCTCTCCCTCTTTCTCTACCCTTTCCGTCTCTCTCTCTCTCTCTCTCTCTCTCTCTCTCTCTCTCGCTCTCTCTCTCTCTTTCTCTCTCCCTCTTTCTCTACCCTTTCTGTCTCTCTCTCTCTCTCTCTCCCTCTTTCTCTACCCTTTCTGTCTCTCTCTCTCTCTCTCTCTCTCTTTCTTTCTTTCTCTCTCTTTCTCTGTCTCTCTCTCTCTTTCTCTCTCTCCCTCTTTCTCTCTCCCTCTCTCTCTCTCTTTTTCCATTGTTCTTTCTTTTTCACAGATGCCTTTAAAGAAACAATCCCGCTCCGATCCCGCTTTGTATTTGAAAAGATTTTTTTCCAAACTTTCTCCAGGCTCAGAGACTCTGGGAAAGGAATTCTGCCTTTTAGTATATGTTTAAATACAGATCCAAACCATCAGAAAATATACATCCCTGAATTTGAAAGGTTGTTTGAGGACGTAATGAAACCAAGCCAATAGCAGATCAATACCAAACGTCAATAATCCTAGAACGGTTTTTAAAATGGCTTTTAAATATCTGTCAGCTATATACATATACATATATAGACACACACAGTTCCGTGTTGGTTTGGTTGCTTTTTAAATATATTTTTTCAACTGTAATTTGATAAACACATTTAAGGAAAGAAGTGACGTCTGATCTATGTCTCTGACACAAATCGACCTGACAGAAGACATAGTGGCCACAATTATATCTACATTATTCCCTCATTATCTATAACAAGGAAACTAATTGCTTGATCGATACCCTGAAATAATCACACTTGAGTTTTGCTGTGTAAGCGATTCTTCAGCGTTGATTGATTGATTGAGGAATTAGTTGAAAGGCCATTGTGGTTGTTTAGCTTGGAATTTCTTGTTCTCTATCCATCCATATATTTTTTGAACTGCTTTTCCATTTCAGGGTCAGGAGGAACTGGAGCCAGCTATATTTAGATCAGTTGAGTGAGCGTCCTTCCATCTTCCCACTTTCCTTGCCTCCATCCCTTTTTCCCATTGTTTCTTTATTCCTTCTTTCTTCTTACTTTCTCTTCTTTCCTTCCTTCTTTTCTTTTTTTTTCTTTTTCTTCTACCCGTCTTCTTACTTTCCATGCCTCCCTCCCTCCCTCAATCCTGTCGTTCCTTTCTTCCTTCTTTCTTCTGACTTTCCCTTCCTTCCTTCCTTCCTTCCTTCCTCTCAACCCCTCCTCTCTCTATACTGAAATAACCGTAGTAGGCTTTTAAATTAAGTGATGGATAGGTGCTAGCAGACATACAGTTCTCTATTTCTGTTGCATTTGTGTTGTTAGACTTGCATCATCATTTCATATGCTGGAATAGACTTTCTAATAAGTCTAGTACTGCTATCAGTAATAGTTTTATTTTTAGATGTGCAGCAGACACACAAAATGGAAAAAAAACTGTATTATGAAATTGCAAAAAGTACTTAATTACTTTGAAATTAGGTAAATGTGTGTGTGTGTGTGTGTGTGTGTGCGTGCGTGCGTGTGTGTGTGTGTGTTGAGTAATTTAGGTCCCTGAATGCTAGGTTCATATACTACAGTGGGGCCTTATGAGCACTTGTGGGGACCTTTGGTCGGGCCCCTTGAGGTCTGTTTGAGGGCCAAGGTGGAACTTTAAAGCTTTCGATTGAGTTTTAGCTAAAGGCTAAAGTAACAGGAGGAATAGTTTGATGTTTGGTTCAAAGTGAGTGGTGAGGGGACATATTGTATTTTATGTAAGTCAATGATGGGACCCCACTATGATATAAATGCAAGTGCATGTATGTGTGTGTGTGTGTGTGTGTGTGTGTGTGTGTCCTGCTCTGTGATTGGTTGACCTCCAATCTATGGGGAGTGTCCTGTATTCAGGCCTAGATTGGCTCCAGAAAAATGCAATTCGGAAAAAGAAAAGCAGTTCTCAAAATCAATACTGACTCGCCCGCTCGCTCACTCACTCACTCTCTCTCACCCATATGCTCGTCCACTCACTCACTCTATCGGCCACACACACTTGCTCGCTCGTCCACTCACTCACTCTCTCGCTCGTACACTCACTCTCTCACTCACTCTCTCGCTCGCTCACTTACTCTCTCTGCCACTTGCTCGTCCACTCATTCCGTACTCACTCACTCACTCCCCTTAAGTTGTAGTGTAACTAAGTGTACAACATTCATTATTAACTAATACATAAATAAACAATAACATTGCTATTATATATTGTTATTAACATATAATACATTACACACTACCATATTAATATTTAACATAATACATTACACACTACCATATTAATATTTAGATAGATGTAAATAATCAAAATCAGCAGAAATCCTCGTCACTCGGCAAACGGCTTGAAGCCCATCAAGAAGCAGAACATGTTAGCAGGAGCAGTGTAATCAGTCAGGAGGTTCACATCAGTTCTGCTTGGGTAAGATGAGACTTTAGCAGTAATGGAGATTGAGTGTTTTGACATTCCAATCAGGTGTGTGTTTAAATTGTGTGGAACTGTGCGCAACCCAAATCAAGGTTCTAAGCACAATACGACTCGCGGCGATGCTGTGAATGTTTAGCGTGAGATGTGCTTTCTGATTAGCATTAGCATTGCTTATTGGAAGGAAAACAACGGCATTTTCGATGGATAACAGATCTGAGATGACCTTGGGAGAGATTAAGAGGTGTGTTTGTGGAGATCTGTCAACTCGTAGTAAGCTGCATCTGATCGAGACTCAAGTTCGAATCCCGGCCTTTTCTGTGTGGAGAGCTTCCCATGCTTGCGTGGGTTTCCTCCTGGTCTCCAGTTTCCTCCCAGTCGTTTTGATTGGTTGGCCAACCATATTAATGGGGTGATAAGAAACTATTCACGTTTTGGTTTGAAAATGTTTTTTTTGCTTCAGATTTTTTCGTCTGTTTTTTTGTTTTTCGTTTGGACTTCTGGTACTAGCTTCACGTGCCAGAATGTGATTGACAGCTGCAGGTCCAGGAAGCCCGGTCCCGGCCACTTTGTCAACTGTTAGAACCCATTGTGGCCCGCAAAAGAAAAAGTTTGCCCACCCCTGCTCAAAGACAATAATAATAGTTGTGATGCTTTGGTGCAGGTGAGGTTTGGTTCCGGGCTTCTTCCTTATGCAGCCTTCCAATACGTTAATATTAGTCATTGAACATATTGTTAGTACAGTTATAAATATGCTTCATTGAAGAGATGTGTTTTCAATCTAGATTTAAACTTGCTAACTGATTCTGATTCTCATATTGTGATAGGCAAAGTGTTCCATAATTTTGGTGCTAGATATGCAAATATTGTCCTAGATGGGTCGGGAACCTATTTAAAACATTTACCCCTTGAGAGTCATACCATATGGATACAAGTTATTACAAGTACATGTATCAATTTATGTAAAATCAACTTAAAATGTGTTACAATATGCCTATGTGTTCAATTTGATAACACTTTTATGAAGCATTTGCTGAACTCACACCCGGATAGCAACAGTGCAAATCTGGAAAGGAATGAACGACAATAGAAATATGGACACTCATTCTCACCAACACACACATTCGGTGAAATGATCCAATAAAAATCTCGTGCTGTCCTGAGAACAGCTGTGATTGGCTCCAGCCGCCCGCAGCCATAAACTTGATTAGTAGGAAATTAATGGATTGAAATTCAAGAGACTGCTTTATATTTTTAACGTTATTATATCGTTATTATATATGTTGTTAAAGCTTTGTCTGCGAGCCAGATGCAGCCATCAGAAGAGCCATAGGTTCCTGACCTCTTGATCAGATGGATGATTGTAGATGTTGGTGGTCGCAACATCTACCTTGTGCAGGAGTGGAACTTATTCCTGCTGGTTTAGAGTTACCCAAACACCTAAACATGGTCAATTTGTAAAGTCTATCCTGCAAATCGGTTCAACTTTGACATTAGAAACCTTCCTTTCAACGTTTCAATTTCAATGATGCATCAAAATAACAAGGCTTTCTTGAACCAAAGTTCTTTGCGACATCAATCCCGTGACGTTCTTTTGTAAATCCCTCAAGTTGAGCTTTCAAACTGTCACAGCTCTTCTGGTGACGTCTCAATCGAGAGTTTTCCCTTCAACCTCCGCGGTGCAACCGAGACCAAGCGCACCCACCTTGATAGAACGGAAAAGCGAGTGAGACACACTTTTGACAACTCGCGGGTGATGACAAGAGTCGCCCTGAGGCATCAACAGGAACTTGAGACTTGAGAAAGATTAATGTCTCTAAATGCACAGTCTGTTGCTGATGTGAATGCGTGCGCTGTCTATCTCCAGAGCTTCTCGTGACGGGACGGGAGAGAAAATTCCCAAGCATTACCGACAGATTTGACCTTTGACACGTCGTAATGACAAAACACCACACATAGCAGCAATGCATAAGGCGAGACGGCGCTTCTACCAAACAAAGGCGTTTCTTCACACGCACTCGCATACTGTCTTGCTTGGATTGATGGTCTCTTCTCGTTTCACTTTTCACGGTTTAGGTTCCTCTAGAGTGACAGCAGCAGTTGTGCTTCAGATTAAGGATAATAAGTGTCAGACTGCATGAGCTGAGCAAGAAACGGAAGCCTGTCAAACTAACTATTTATATATGTTTACCGAGTCTTATTTTAGGGCTACTGTATAGTCTTCATCTGGCTTGGAAGGTTACACCACTTAGTCCCCATCAACACAACTCAGTGGACAGTTGTCCAATTAGAACATACTGCTTTGCTCATTTGATGCCAGTGGAGACGGACGCTGGTGAACTGGGTTTCTCTAGTCTTGAGTGGTTGGGATCTAATGGTAGGATTGTGGCAATAGGTTGCAGGTTCCAAATTTGGACCTGCAGGTTCTACAACCGAACTGTCTCTGAGACTGAAGACTGAATGGGTTTAAAGCAGATCACCAATTTTGATATGGTCCCTAGTGGCCATATTGAAAATCTCAATCACTTTAGTTGACTACTGTCTTTAAATGCAGACATTTTTAGTATTCATGTGATTGTATTTTTCTGTTGACTTGTTCACTGGTGGTATTTAGTGGTCATGCATATTATAGTGCGGACTTTAAAAGTAATTTCTGGAAAATCTGGAATTTGCTTCCATTCATCCGTTTTCTAATCTACTTTTCCATTTCTGGGTCAAGTGGAGTTGGAGCCAATCTGACTTCGGCCCTGAAAGGCTGGACACACATCTCGAATTGGTGACCAACCAATCACAGAGAAGGACGCGACTAATAACTAAAAAAATGTAATAATTATTTGTGAGCCTCATAAATAAAAATAATTGCGTGACCCATGTAAAAACAATGGAAATGCATTTATTAGTATATTTATTAATGATGCACCTTACTGTGAAAATTACCGCACATGCTGTTTCATTACACCTTTACTGTAATAAAAGGTGTTAACATACTTAACATTCCGTATTTACGCAAGTTTTTGCACCCCACAAATATAAACATTGTAACCATTATGTAATGAATTTCCATTTTTTTACATTTGGAAAAATTAGCATTGTTTGCAATAGGCAATATAAGCCCCCCCCCCCCCACCCCCCGAATTTATAAGCTTCTAAAATTGGAAAAATTGCTTATATTCGTATAAATAAGGTATATAAAAATCA
>MU204249.1:207406-237961 GCA_017309775.1 Paedocypris sp. Pulau Singkep
GATAGAGAAAGATAGATAGATAGATAGATAGATAGATAGATAGATAGATAGATAGATAGATAGATAGATAGATAGATAGATAGATAGATAGATAGATAGATAGATAGATGGATGGATGGATGGATGGATGGATGGATGGATGGATAGATAGATGGAAGGATAGATAGATAGATAGATATATAGATAGATAGATAGATAGATATATAGATAGATAGATAGATAGATAGATAGATAGATAGATAGATAGATAGATAGATAGATAGATAGATAGATAGAATCAATCTGCGTATCTGTAATTCTACTTTAAATAATTAACAAGTCTAATTCATGAAGTAATGTCTAACTAATGCTATATAATATGAATGTAAATATTATTATTATATATTAAGGGTAGAAAAAACAAACTAGTTAAACACACACTCGTAAAAAAATATGTTTTTATTCCGATTAATCTTTATTGGTACCTCTTAGTCTCATGGTACCAATTCCAAACGTCTCCCAGAATTCCGTGCATTTTTCAACGCCTTGTTTTTTTTTTCTTTTTGCAAGGTTCAGCAAGATTTCCCTCTCATCTCAGCACTTCATAATCAAACGACATAATGCATCATTAGCGGCCCAGAACTGTCAGCGTGTCATTATCTCCGTTCTGTCAGGGAGTGCAGATTGATCCCTTCATCCCGGCTGAAAAACGACAGCACCATGATGTTGGGCACGAGCGGAGATCGAATCGGAACATCCGACGCTCGTCTGGTGGATCCAATACGTTGGATTCCTTTTGACCACTTTAGTAAAAATCCATATAGGCCCGGTTTCGGCGTGAGAGGAGAGTGACACGTGTGCAATCGAACGCCCCAATAGAAATGAGATCTCATTAGCTACTTTCTATGGAAGCCCGTTTCTGCCACTAAAAAAAAAAATGTATATTCTGACTTTTTATCTCAGAATTCCAAGTTATTAAGTCAGAATTCTGACTATTTGTCTCAGAATTCCGACTTTATATCTCAGAATTCCGAGTTATTAAGTCAGAATTCTGCAGAATTCCGACTTTATATCTCAGAATTCTGATTTATTAAGTCCGAATTTTGACTTTTTATCTCAGAAGTCAAAATTCTGATTCTGATTTCTGATTACAAAATCAGTTGATTTCAAAACTGGGGAACGGGCTTTAATATTGGATTTTGGAATCCTAATTTATAAGGATGCTGATGTAATGGCAGACATTATCAATTAATGCCACTGTTAGACGGGGAAGGAGTTGATCTGCGGCGCCGCGTTTAAATTGTGGTCGGGCAATCCTCTATCCGATGTTGTGTGCGCGCTTGTACAAGGCTTTACGGTAAATCAGAAGAGATCGTACAGAAGCTTTTGGACTCATCATTAGTTCAGAGCCTCTTCTCTTCACGCTGCCAGAAATTATTCAAAATATTGTCCCTTCACACAACAAGTCTCGTCAAATTGTGATGTGTAGTTTTTTTTATTACTGTATAACAAACTGTAATTTATGGGATTTATTCTTTTTTATACACTTTTGTTATTAATAAAAATACATTCTTTTGGTGGAAAGACATGAAGGTGTGAATTTATTCACTTCAAATTTTTAAAAGCTCTCTGCTTGAGCTACAGGAAGAGTAGCGTAATTCTGAGAGCAGTTCCAAAGTTGCGGAAGATCTTTATCAAACAAAGTCAGAATTCTAACTTGATCTCAGAATTCTGAGATAAAAAGTCGGAATTCTGAGATAAAAAGTCGGAATTCTGAGATAAAAAGTCCGAATTCTAACTTACCAACTCGGAATTCTGAGATAAAAAGTCAGAAGTCTAACTTACTAACACGGAATTCTGAGATAAAAAGTCAGAATTCCAACTTACTAATTCGGAATTCTGAGATAAAAGTCAGAATTCTAAGATAAAAAGGACTTCTTTTTTTTTTTGTGACGGAAACGGGCTTTCATTACTTTTTCGTCGCTGATTGGTTGCTGGAAAAAAATGGTGGCGATGAAGGAACTCGCCCGGCGCTGACAGAGATGATATTCGTTCGCTGACAGACAGACGCGAGTCACGTGTAATCTGAACGCTCATCTCCAAACTGTGTGTAAGAATGTTGATGTAATCAGCTGGTGGACCACAAACTCTCGTATGGCCAGAGGAGATAAGCTACTCAGCCTGTTTATGGGGCAGAAACAATGTTGTTGGTGAGAAATAGAGAGAGAACAGACAAAAATGGATTAAGGCAAAGCAAGGAATCAAAGTCTGGCGTTGTCTTTGGGACTTTTTTAGGTGCATGAAGGGTGTTTTTTTTTTTGTTTTACAGATTTATTTTTTATAACACTAATGTGGTGCCTGCAACACTAAGGTTGTGTGTTCGATTCCCAGAGCAGAATGCTACTAAAATAAAATAAAGCATGTTTAAGAATAATGTGGTTTTAGTGCTTAAAAACTGCTGAAAACAAATCAATGAAACTTTTAAAAGATAAGTTCGACATTAGGATTATTAATTTTAAAAATATATGTTTGTTTCATTTTTCAGTTTTTTAAAAAAGTTTGTTTTCAGAGGGAAAACTATGACCCCTTGTGTATGGAGCTCTTTGGTGCTCTCTCTCTCTCTCTCTCTCTCTCTCTCTCTCTTTCTTTGTTTCTCTCTCATTCTCTGTATCTCTCTCTTTCTTTGTCTCTCTCTCCCTCTTTCTCTACCCTTTCTGTCTCTCTCTCTCTCTCTCTCTCTCTCTCTCTCTCTCTTTTTCCATTGTTCTTTCTTTTTCACAGATGCCTTTAAAGAAACAATCCCGCTCCGATCCCGCTTTGTATTTGAAAAGATTTTTTTCCAAACTTTCTCCAGGCTCAGAGACTCTGGGAAAGGAATTCTCCCTTTTAGTATATGTTTAAATACAGATCTAAACCATCAGAAAATATACATCCCTGAATTGTAAAGGTTGTTTTAGGACGTAATGAAACCAAGTCAATAGCAGATCAATACCAAACGTCAATAATCCTAGAACGGTTTTAAAAATGGCTTTTAAATATCTGTCAGCTATATACATACACAGTTCCGTGTTGGTTTGATTGTTTTTTAAATATATTTTTTCAACTGTAATTTGATAAACACATTTAAGGAAAGACGTGACGTCTGATCTATGTCTCTGACACAAATCGACCTGACAGAAGACATAGTGGCCACAATTATATCTACATTATTCCCTCATTATCTATAACAAGGAAACTAATTGCTTGATCGATACCCTGAAATAATCACACTTGAGTTTTGCTGTGTAAGCGATTCTTCAGTGTTGATTGATTGACTGAGGAATTAGTTGAAAGGCCATTGTGGTTGTTTTTTAACTTGGAATTTCTTGTTCTCTATCCATCCATATATTTTTTGAACTGCTTTTCCATTTCAGGGTCAGGAGGAACTGGAGCCAGCTATATTTAGATCAGTTGAGTGAGCGTCCTTCCATCTTCCCACTTTCCCTGCCTCCATCCCTTTTTCCCATTGTTTCTTTATTCCTTCTTTCTTCTTACTTTCTCTTCTTTCATTCCTTCCTTCTTTTCTTTCTTCTACCCGTCTTCTTACTTTCCCTGCCTCCCTCCCTCCCTCCCTCAATCCTGTCGTTCCTTTCTTCCTTCTTTCTTCTTACTTTCCCTTCCTTCCTTCCTTCCTTCCTTCCTCTCAACCCCTCCTCTCTCTATACTGAAATAACCATAATAGGCTTTTAAATTAAGTGATGGATAGGTTCTAGCAGACATACAGTTCTCTATTTCTGTTGCATTTGTGTTGTTAGACTTGCATCATCATTTCATATGCTGGAATAGACTTTCTAATAAGTCTAGTACTGCTATCAGTAATAGTTTTATTTTTAGATGTGCAGCAGACACACAAAATGGGAAAAAAACTGTATTATGAAATTGCAAAAAGTACTTAATTACTTTGAAGTTAGGTAAATGTGTGTGTGTGTGTGTGTGTGTGTGTGTGTGCGTGCGTGCGTGTGTGTGTGTGTTGAGTAATTTAGGTCCCTGAATGCTAGGTTCATATACTACAGTGGGGCCTTATTTTTTGGCTCCAGAAAAATGCAATTCGGAATAAGAAAAGCAATTCTCAAAATCAATACTGACTCGCCCGCTCGCTCACTCACTCACTCTCTCTCACCCATATGCTCGTCCACTCACTCACTCTATCGGCCACACACACTTGCTCGCTCGTCCACTCACTCACTCTCTCGCTCGCTCACTTACTCTCTCACTCACTCTCTCGCTCGTACACTCACTCTCTCGCTCGCTCACTTACTCTCTCACTCACTCACTTACTCTCTCTGCCACTTGCTCGTCCACTCATTCCGTACTCACTCACTCACTCCCCTTAAGTTGTAGTGTAACTAAGTGTACAACATTCATTATTAACTAATACATAAATAAACAATAACATTGCTATTATATATTGTTATTAACATATAATACATTACACACTACCATATTAATATTTAACATATAATACATTACACACTACCATATTAATATTTAGATAGATGTAAATAATCAAAATCAGCAGAAATCCTCGTCACTCGGCAAAGGGTCTGAAGCCCATCAAGAAGCAGAACATGTTAGCAGGAGCAGTGTAATCAGTCAGGAGGTTCACATCAGTTCTGCTTGGGTAAGATGAGACTTTAGCAGTAATGGAGATTGAGTGTTTTGACATTCCAATCAGGTGTGTGTTTAAATTGTGTGGAACTGTGCGCACCCAAATCAAGGTTCTAAGCACAATACGACTCGCGGCGATGCTGTGAATGTTTAGCGTGAGATGTGCTTTCTGATTAGCATTAGCATTGCTTATTGGAAGGAAAACAACGGCATTTTTGATGGATAACAGATCTGAGATGACCTTGGGAGAGATTAAGAGGTGTGTTTGTGGATTAAAGGAGATCTGTCAACTCGTAGTAAGCGGCTTCTAATCGAGACTCAAGTTCGAATCCCGGCCTTTTCTGTGTGGAGAGCTTCCCATGCTTGCGTGGGTTTCCTCTTGGTCTCCAGTTTCCCCCCAGTCGTTTTGATTGGTTGGCCAACCATATCAATGGGGTGATAAGAAACTATTCACGTTTTGGTTTGAAAATTTGTTTTTTGCTTCAGATTTTTTCGTCTGTTTTATTGTTTTTCGTTTGGACTTCTGGTACTAGCTTCACGTGCCAGAATGTGATTGACAGCTGCAGGTCCAGGAAGCCCGGTCCCGGCCACTTTGTCAACTGTTAGAACCCATTGTGGCCCGCAAAAGAAAAAGTTTGCCCACCCCTGCTCAAAGACAATAATAATAGTTGTGATGCTTTGGTGCAGGTGAGGTTTGGTTCCGGGCTTCTTCCTTATGCAGCCTTCCTATACGTTAATATTAGTCATTGAACATGTTATTAGTACAGTTATAAATATGCTTAATTGAAGAGATGTGTTTTCAATCTAGATTTAAACTTGCTAACTGATTCTGATTCTCATATTGTGATAAGCAAAGTGTTCCATAATTTTGGTGCTAGATATGCAAATATTGTCCTAGATGGGTCGGGAACCTATTTAAAACATTTACCCATTGAGAGTCATACCATATGGATACAAGTTATTACAAGTACATGTATCAATTTATGTAAAACCAACTTAAAATGTCTTACAATATGCCTCTGTGTTCAATTTGATAACACTTTTATGAAGCATTTGCTGAACTCACACCCGGATAGCAACAGTGCAAATCTGGAAAGGAATGAACGACAATAGAAATATGGACACTCATTCTCACCAACACACACATTCGGTGAAATGATCCAATAAAAATCTTGTGCTGTCCTGAGAACAGCTGTGATTGGCTCCAGCCGCCGGCAGCCATAAACTTGATTAGTAGGAAATTAATGGATTGAAATTCAAGAGACTGCTTTATATTTTTAACGTTATTATATTGTTGTTAAAGCGTTGTCTGCGAGCCAGATGCAGCCATCAGAAGAGCTATAGGTTCCTGACCTTTAGATTAGATGGATGATTGTAGATGTTGGTGGTCGCAACATCTACCTTGTGCAGGAGTGGAACTTATTCCTGCTGGTTTAGAGTTACCCAAACACCTAAACATGGTCAATTTGTAAAGTCTATCCTGCAAATCGGTTCAACTTTGACATTAGAAACCTTCCTTTCAACGTTTCAATTTCAACGATGCATCAAAATAACAAGGCTTTCTTGAACCAAAGTTCTTTGCGACATCAATCCCGTGACGTTCTTTTGTAAATCCCTCAAGTTGAGCTTTCAAACTGTCACAGCTCTTCTGGTGACGTCTCAATCGAGAGTTTTCCCTTCAACCTCCGCGGTGCAACCGAGACCAAGCGCACCCACCTTGATAGAACGGAAAAGCGAGTGAGACACACTTTTGACAACTCGCGGGTGATGACAAGAGTCGCCCTGAGGCATCAACAGGAACTTGAGACTTGAGAAAGATTAATGTCTCTAAATGCACAGTCTGTTGCTGATGTGAATGCGTGCGCTGTCTATCTCCAGAGCTTCTCGTGACGGGACGGGAGAGAAAATTCCCAAGCATTACCGACAGATTTGACCTTTGACACGTCGTAATGACAAAACACCACACATAGCAGCAATGCATAAGGCGAGACGGCGCTTCTACCAAACAAAGGCGTTTCTTCACACGCACTCGCATACTGTCTTGCTTGGATTGATGGTCTCTTCTCGTTTCACTTTTCACGGTTTAGGTTCCTCTAGAGTGACAGCAGCAGTTGTGCTTCAGATTAAGGATAATAAGTGTCAGACTGCATGAGCTGAGCAAGAAACGGAACCCTGTCAAACTCTAACTATATATATATGTTTACCGAGTCTTATTTTAGGGCTACTGTATAGTCTTCATCTGGCTTGGAAGGTTACACCACTTAGTCCCCATCAACACAACTCAGAGAAGTGGACAGTTGTCCAATTAGAACATACTGCTTTGCTCATTTGATGCCAGTGGAGACGGACGCTGGTGAACTGGGTTTCTCTAGTCTTGAGTGGTTGGGATCTAATGGTAGGATTGTGGCAATAGGTTGCAGGTTCCAAATTTGGACCTGCAGGTTCTACAACCGAACTGTCTCTGAGACTGAAGACTGAATGGGTTAAAAGCAGATCACCAATTTTGATATGGTCCCTAGTGGCCATATTGAAAATCTCAATCACTTTACTTGACTACTGTCTTTAAATGCAGACATTTTTAGTATTCATGTGATTGTATTTTTCTGTTGACTGGCTCACTGGTGGTATTTAGTGGTCATGTATATTGTAGTGTGGACTTTAAAAGTAATTTTACCAATGGTCTGGAATTTGCTTCCATTCATCCGTTTTCTAATCTACTTTTCCATTTCTGGGTCAAGTGGAGTTGGAGCCAATTTCACTTCGGCCCTAAAGGCTGGACACACATCTCGAATTGGTGACCAACCAATCACAGAGAAGGACACGAATAATAACTAAAAAATGTAATAATTATTTGTGAGCCTCATAAATAAAAATAATTGCGTGACCTATGTAAAAAAATGGAAATGCATTTATTAGTATATTTATTAATGATGCACCTTACTGTGAAAATTACCGCACATGCTGTTTCATTACATTTTTACTGTAATCAAAGGTGTTAACATACTTAACATTCCGCATTTACGCAAGTTTTTGCACCCCACGAATATAAACATTGTAACCATTATGTAATGAATTTCCATTTTTTTACATTTTACCTCCCCCCCCTCCCCGAATTTAAGAGCTTCTAAAATTGGAAAAATTGCTTATATTCGTATAAATAAGGTATATAAAAATCAAACACAAAACGTAAACAGCTGGGCGGAGCTTGAGTTCTGATCTGATCAGGGCCCAATAAAAGCGATTTGTCGTCGATAAAAATAACATGTGACTGCGATTTTGTGTAGCGCAACAGCCGTTATGTGCATGCTACTGGTTTGAAGGACGAAAAAGCCAATGGAATCTTCCAATTCGACTGTAAACATTGTATTATTGCTGGGAAGATGTAAAGCAAACACAAATTTGTCTGAAGTCTTTCTCAAGCTGTAATGAAAGATATGTGTCAGAGCTGAATAGATGAGATTTAGCATTGTGCAAAGAGAACTGTGAATTCTGTAAAGCCAGTAAAACCTTTCATCAAAATCTGCTTTTCGCAAAAATTAGAGTTTAGGCTCGGCGCTCACATCTATTGCACGGGCGATGAATGCCTGCCAAAGACAATTTTTTATGTAATACGTTTCATCAGCGCTGCAGATTACTAAAAATATATATCTAAAACTCGCAGCTGAGGCTCCGTTCAATTTCGCAGCACCTTAACGCGCGTGTGTCCACAGGAAGTGTCTGAGTGTGTGAGAGAGGGAGAGAAAATACTTTAAAAAGCAGGAAAAGAGATCTCAAATAATGAAAACAACTTGGTTTGACAAGACCTCATGATTCATCGTGAGATTTAATGGGAACATTCATACTGACCTCACTAGGAGGCCTGCATCCTGCTTAGCGCACACACACACACACACACACACACACACACACACACACACACACACACACGCGCCATTCAACCTGGCGCAAAGTTATACCCAGCCTGCAACTTCCTTTAATTTGGAACAGCTATTATGAAATAATTTAGGGTTTATTTTTAACAGTAAATATAAACACTAAATTGTTTATTTTGTGATTAGACATGTATTTTATTGACAAAAGACGCATCTTACATGTTTTGACGAATTTGCTTCAGTCTTCCTCTGAGTCGTAAAAAATGCTGATTGTGTTTGAGGCGGAGTCAACCTGTCCCAGATTGACAGCTCGACTCCACCCCTCCTACTTATTGGTAATTAATGGTATTAATATATAATGCTAGATGATGCATTGATAAACAAACTACAGACACCATAAGGCATTACGTTAGCTGCATTATTAGTTATACTGTATTATTAATAGTATCATTTGCAATTTACTTTTGAATTTAATCAATTTTCAAACTTTTACTTTTTAGTTTATGAGAAATGTTCGACTTTTCCCCCAAAACTACATTATGTTTTTTTTTTTTCCTGGAAATTCATCCAAATTCACATTTCTAACTTTTAAATATGATATTTGAGGACAAATATTTTAAGTTGTTTAAGCTTAGACATTTACTCTATGGATTAAAATTCCTGTCTGTTGTTACCCATATTTTGAAAAAAAAAAAAAAAAAAAAAAAAAAAAAAAAAAGTTTATTTTGTGTTAATGTTTTTACTATTACGTTTAGTTTCCGTGTTTTTTCCCTATTGAGTTGCCCCTGGTGGCCGTGAAGTGTATTAGTCAACTTTGTGGCAAGTTTGAATGCCAGTATGACTTTACAGTTTGCAAAATGTAAGATTTTCTTTTCCGTATTCCACTCGATTAAACTCCAAACTTTCAGATTGTGTGTCATCTGAGGCAATAGAACATAAATCCGTGATCGTTCTTGTGTGTGTGTCAGAAACGTGGTTATGAAACCGCACAGTTATTATTACCCAGCTGTGTTTTAGTCGGATCAGGGTGCAGGAATAGCTCGGCGGGAGAGAGAGATGCATGCTGGGAGCTTCCTTCCTTTCCCATTGACAAATGTTACATCAATTATTCATCCTAAAATAAACACCTGGATCATCTCCGTCAGCTCCATGAATAAGTGTGGTTTGTGTCTTATCTATTCATTGCTTTGGAGTCCGGAATCACTAACAGACTGTAAAGAAGACGATTTTGTTCTTCTGAGGATGAATTACACCAGAGGATCTGACAAAGCAGCGTTCACCTTCAGTAGAATCCCATCTGTCGGGTTACTGTCGGTGTTATAACCTGAAATGTTCAAGCACGTCTTAAAACATGTAAAGAATAAAATGTGCCTTTCAAAAACACAAAAGAGTGCTTTTTAAAAATAGATTTATTTATCAGGACATCTGCACTTATCTAACAAAGTTTTACCAAACATTTCTGATTTGCTTTGTCATCTTTGACAAAAATCACATTTGATATTCAAGTTTGAAGCCTCAAGTTTGGAATTTGCATAGGTTTCCTCTGGGTCTCCGGTTTCACCAGATAAATGGGGAATTGTAGTCAAACAAATAGGCCACAGGTGTGAGTGAGAGTGTGTCCCGATCTGTGATTGGTTGGCCACTATTTCAAACTCATGCCCGTTTGATGGGATTGGCTCCAGCTTTTTGTGATGCTGAAACAGAAAACTGCTGAATGGGAGGATGGGAAATGTATTTAAACATAACACATTAGGAAAAAAGAATTTAAACTATTTTTGTGGAAATAAAAATGGTAATGAAAAGTATTGTCAATTGTAAAAAGTTCATGTTCAATTTATTTCTACTTATTTTTTCCCAAGCTATAATTTATTTATTTATTCCAAATCCACAGATTGTCTCAAGCTTTACGAAATAAACAGAAAAAATGTTAGTTAATTAATTAAACAATGACCATGACTCTGACTGTAACTAGAAATTTGAAAACCTAGTAAGAACCAGTGGTAAAAAGTACTTGAGTAAATTGACTTTTTTTTTTTACTTTGCTCCGCTACATTTAAATGGACACTTGCTGTTACTCGTTACATTGCAATTGTGCGTGACAAGCCGACATCTTTTTCTACTGCGGTTAATTTCTTGGGCATGTGAGGCAATATCACCATCTGCAGGATGCTGAAGGTACTGGATGCTATTTATCACCTAAATCACGTTTTGAGTTTCCCTGAGACTGTCATTTTGTTTTTTTTTTATCTATTATGTTCTGACATTTTTAAACATTGAGGTGTTACATTTCTTTTCCTTTTCCGGAATAAAATCTCATAAATACAGAGTTTCTTGTTTTTCACATTTGGACTAAATTCCATACAAGTAAAATATTTAAGTTATTTTATCAAAATTTGATACTTTACAGGTTTTACTCAAGTCTTCTTGGAATTGGTGACTTGTCACTTGTAATTGAGCAATTTTTCAAGAAAGGCATTCGTACTTTTACACAAGTGTGGTTTTCAGCTACTCTACACCTCTGGTAAGAACAAACTCACCAGTCCCCGTCTCCTGTGGAACCCTAACGATACTTTTGTTAGAATTCCAGAAATGATGATTCTGGAAACTGAAAACCAAGACAAATTGTAGTGTGAACATTCCACTGGGTGATTAATGAAGAACTCACAGTTTGTCGCTAACGCTTTGACAGCATCGCTGGTTAGACCAGATGTGTTTTAATGGCGACGCTTTGGAGTTTTTCTACAATGTCAGCATGACAACGTGCAAATCAAAGCGTGTTTCAATTGGCCGACTGACTTCACGCACTGTCGGCTTCCTGCTGTTTTATTTTCTGGCAAATATAAAGGCTAAACGTGTCAGTCTGTAACCAAAGAGCCTAATTAAGCTGCTTGATGCTTTAAAAAAAATGTAAATCACATTATCTCATCAGCTCGACCCGACTGCCCAAAATATTGTCCTACCCTGTGAACAAACACCACAAAGTTCCTTAAAGTGTCTTATCAAACTTCTCTTCACAGCTAATCGTCTGGCTTTAAGCGAAGCTAATTCGGCTGTTTTGTTCAGAGCAGCTTTGTCGTTATCGGGTTATCAGCTTGTCTAGAATATGTTATCTAATGCTCGTAACTGCCATTAAAAAGTTAATGAAGAAAGTGACTTTGTGTGAGAACGTGTTTGTGCAATTTTCCACTTGATTTCGAGAGAGTGTGTCGATGGAATCAAACATGGCTTTTTTTTATTTAAGTTAAAGATAAGAGAACATTTTCATAGTTTGGTTTGTTTGTGCCTAAATGATTTGTTGCAGATTGGTTAGCAGATTAGTTAGCATAGCAAAAGTTAGCTAATTGATATGTCTTTATAAGTTTTTCATTTGTTACAGCCACAACTTCAGGTGCGGCCAGATCTCAAATGATATGCAAATATAAGCACCCCTCTTTTTTCTCGACTTTTGGAGGCTCAAAACCTTGGGGTGTTCTTAGAGGTGGCGATTTCAAATAAGTCCGTGAATGCAAAGGCGTGTGTGTGTGTCTATATAGTGTTAAACACTGGTCCATAGGCAGACGTGCATGCAGTATACAGTAAAAGCTTTTATTGGCTCAATAACAGAAATAACAAAACATTAGACACGCCGCGGCACTTAACAGAGACGAAATAACATTGGAAGAAGTAAAATTAAACTAAATACAGAACCATACAACAAACAGTGACTACAAACCGCAACTGGCTAAAAATGAGTCCAATGTGTCATCACAGTAAGAGTCAAAAATGAATAACACGGGCAAGAAGTAAACAAAAAATCCAAGGAACAGACACAATCAAAACGCTTGGTTGCTGCACAGGAGATAATAATCCTTCCTCTTCACACGGCGCTGTATTGACCTGAGATTGAAACAATTGCGCGGCGCATGCGCGAGTCTCACTGCTGAGCAAAGAATCTTGGGAAGTCCTGACCTCTAGAATCGACTTTTTGTTATCTATTATTCAAATAAAATGATATCAAAATGATACAAGTCACAAGTTAAGTTTGTTAAATAAAGAAAAATTGCACTTTTAAGAGAATATTAACGTAATTGAACCAGAAATGTTAACAAAACAAAAATGAAATATTTTGTTATTTATTGCACAGATTTGTTTTTTTAGTGAGTATTGATTATTGTGTTTTCATGTTATCAGTCAATTTCATATGGCACGGAAATGAATGAAGTGGCTTGGAATGTGGATGGGTCAAAGATTTCCTTCCTCAAAACAAAACAACAACCTGAAAAAGTGCTAAATTAAATACTATCAACTATTTTAGAGAAAATTGCTTTCTTTTTTTTTTTTAAACACAAATTATTTTCATGTGCAAACTATGTAGAATCAAACTAATCACCCCCGGAAAATGAAGCAAACAAGAAAAACAAAACAAAAGTCTTCTATGTCTTACACCTTTTTTATTCTTTAAGCAATTCTTATTGTCTTACACAGTAGTAAACATGACTAATTGTCATATATCGGTCGGTCCCTCGATAGGTGACCTTTACAGGGAGCGAGAAAGTTTCTACGTTCTCTGAATTAAGAGCACACATTCCATTAAGTGATTCTCAACAGAGGAGTTACTCACACCAGGATCCTCCGTCGACCCCTGCACCGGGGTTTTATTTGCAATTCAGTAACCAAATGAGCAGGAATGAGTCAAGTTATAAGTGAAGAGTTTCTCCCAGGAGACCAGAGGCACAGCAGCCATGTTCTACAAGCAATGCTGCCATTCAATTTGAGAACCTTCCCCAAGCCCAATAACCCACGATTCTCCTGGAATAAAAGAAGGAAGAATGCATTTCCTCATTTCAGAGCCCATTGTCAGTCCGAGGGCTTAGAAACAATGAGGAAAGCAAGCGGGATATCACCAGCTGAAGAATGGCATCTTTAAAGCCAAGACCCAAAGCTCATCACATCTACTCCCCGACTTACATACCTGCCAAAACCCCACGACAATGGCCCACCAACCACCTCCCAACCCCTGGACTGCCCGAGTGGGATCTTTGTTGTCCTGCATAGGGAGAATGGAGATCAGTGGTAAATCCAGTGTAATCTCTCTCTAAGCTACCAAGCAGGCTGAAACACACTCAGAAGAAGCCGGACCCAGCAGGAGTCTCTGATCCCACAGAAGAAGATTACATCTGACCAAGGGACCTCCTTTTACCTCGTCTCCTGGTCCTGACACTCCTTCTCCATTCACGTTCCTTGTCTGTCAAGGCTGGAGATAAAGACTCGTGACCCAAGGACATTGTAGGAACCCTTTGTCCTTTTCCAAGAGTGTTGTTGGTGAATTTCTCAAAGGAAAGGAAAAAGTATGTATCTGTCTATCCTTCAATCTCTATGCTTGTATTCTTCAATCTTTGCTTCTGTCTGTTTGTGTGTCCGTTTGTCTGTCTGTCTGTCTTTCTATCCAATCTCTCTCTGTCCATCCCACAATCTCTGTCTGTGCCTCGATTTTTCTGTCTATCCCTCACTCGCTGTTTGTCTAATTATCCATCTTTGTGTCTCTCTGCTTGTTGGTCTATCCCTCATTCTCTGTCTATCTGTTACTCAATCTCTCTGTCTGTCCATCCCACAATCTTTCTGTCTGTCAATCCCTCAATATCGCTGTCTGTTTAATTCTCAATATGTGTCTCTCAATCTCTTTCTGTCTATCCCACAATCTTTGTGTGTGTATGTTTGCCAGTATTTCCGTCCCTCAATCTATCTGTCTGTCTATTCATCAATTTCTCTGTCTTTTTCTGTCTGTCTGTCTAACTATCCTACTATTTTCAGTCTATTCCAAGTATTTGTCTGTCGGTCTGTCTGTCTAACTATCCCTCAATCTCTTTGTATGTCTGTATATCCCTCAATTTATCTGTCTGACAATTCATCATCATTTGCTTGCTGTCTTTCAATCTATTTCTCAACCTCTCTGTTCCTACATCTCTTTGTACTTCTACTGTACCTGTCCATCACTCGTCTGGTCTGTCTATCCCTATCTGTCTATCTTTTAGCCTATATCTTTGTCTATCCATTCATCCATCTAGCTTTCAGTCAGCTTATTCATTCAACTGCATCTATCTATCTATCTATCTATCCATCCATCCATCCATCCATCCATCCATCCATATTTATTGCTTACCCACTCATTTATCTAAATTCAGACTAAAACTCTCTCCACATAATATTTTTTTTTGGTTTGAGAAACACTGAGTGGTGCGTCCACAACGTCTCTCAGGATAATACAGGTCAGTGAAGAGTGCAACCAAATTAACTGGGTTGTTCATTTGTCCTGAGAGTACATTAAGAAAGAGTGGAGGGGGAAAATAAGATTTGGGTCAGTGTCTTCACCGCTGGTCAGAGAAACTAGGTCCATGGAAGAAAAAGTTCAGCCGGATCAGAATAAATTAGTAACTTCCTGTACAGCATATATAGGATTGAGAGATTATCTTCCGGTTTATATTCTTTAAGTATGAATTCTTGCGCTCTGCCCTCAATTTATTCAACTTTGTGCCAGTCTTATAGATCGTGTGTGACTATTAAGTTTAATGAACTTAGTTTTAACCTTATAATCTAGTCAGCATTTTGGATTTCCTCAAGCTCTCCGATTTACTTCTAGTCAAAAGCACAAGTTTCAGGTGAATGGACATTGGATACTTGCCCATAGGTGTGAGTGAGAGTGTAAATGTGTGTGTATCCACCTCAGTCCCAGAGCTGCCGAGATTGGCGCCATCTCCTCTTAACCCAAAAATAGAGTAAGTGATAATAAATGGATGTCCAGCTCAGCAAGACAAGATGAGATAAGATGAACTTCTAGAAAATAAGATAATTCTAAACTCAATTTATTCTAAGAACAGCTGAAAGAATCATTCAATCAGATGTCAGATCCATTATCTAATCAGATGTCATTATCCAATCAAATCACAATAAGTAAGTCTCAACTTTAAGTAAAAAATGTCACCTTAAAAATTGGCAGGTCTTTGGCAAGAACAAAACATTTCATGCAGTGCAAAGATTCCAAAGACTGATTTGTCAAGAAGTTAATTTTTTTTTATTAGTATAGCTTTAAAAACAATTTTGCCTGTAAAGTACATTTAACCGAATAAGCGATTTTTACCAAATTTTTTGTCCAAATTGGAAACGATTTCTGTGAGATAATTTAGATTTTTTTTGCTAATTCGGAACACCAGGAAGACAGGTTGATCAATGTCATTAAATCAAGACTGTAGCTCTTTAACTTTACTTGTAATGTAATAAACTAGCCAACAACTTTAAGGAAAAAAGTTTGCTTCCCTTTTTAAACATTTTTTTTAACAACTCCACAATTTCAAAGCAATAATAAGTCAATAAAATCACAGTACTGTATAATCAACACAGAGGAGTTGGTAAAATTAAGTTCAAGTTCAGACGCTTCAGATTTAAACGCAGTTTAACAAAAAAAGTGGAAATTTGGTGCTCACACTAAAGTCATTTGTTTTTCATGTTTTTCCCATGAATTTTCTAATTAAACACTGTCATCAGAACCTGGATGATGTTGGTTCAATGTAAAAAATATTTGACAAAATAATTACTGAATAACTTGAATTGGCTATGCTAATTACGTTAAGTTGTAGCAGTTTGTTGCGTATATACACTGTGTCTGTGTGGTCTGCGGTTTGTGTTATCTTTAAGCACAACACACTATAGGATTGTGTGCGTGTGTGTGTGTGTCTCTGTGTGTGTGTGTGTGTGTGTGTGTGTGTGTGGTCTGTCACGTGCACAAAATCTGAAGTGATTTGAAATGGTTTAGTGTGAATTAGAACATTTTAGACACACACACACACACACACACACACGTAAACATCCTCATAGACACGCAAACACACAGACTTTCTTGGGAAACTTTCAACTTTCTTGCCGCCCGAAACTGTATTAAAAAGATTGTCACTCAGTTTCAGATGCTTTTGTAGCGACAATTATCCTGTTGTGTCCAATTAGTCTCATAATCAAGTGCTGGTAATTGCCTCTGCGTTTGCAGTGTGTGGCTCAAAAGCACATCCCAAAGACACACACACACACACACACAGACCCCACTTTAGTAGCGTCGTCAGACACGCAGTAAGAAATCAGTATTCATTGGTCGGTTACGATGTAAGAATTGCAGAGATACAAAAGCTAATTTGTATATTAATTTACATATTGCACATTTTGTTACAAATGAATACAACCCTTTATTCCGAATTTTTGACACTCAAAAACTTTGGGGGTGCTTAAAATCGGCAATCTAAAAAATGATCTTTCATTTTCAAAAAGAAAAAGAGGTTCGATTAACCGTTGATCCAAATAACCATATTGTACTGTTAATGTATAAATGTTATACAGCTAGCTGGCAATCTAATGAAATCAACAATGTTATGTTATATTCTATTATACATACTTACAATTTGATGACAATTGGATTTAGTTTTAAAACTGGAAATCATTTAATGTTTTTCACGGCAAGTTTAGTTTCTACATTATTACACACATATAGGTGGAGTTTTCTTTCCAGGCCCTTTCTGAAATTCCAGTTTCGAAGTCACGAGGAGCTAGAGCCAATCCCAGCATCTCAGGGGCGGGACCGATCTCGATTGGTGGCCAACCAATCACAGAGCGACACACATCAAGACTTTCACTTACACCTGTAATTTTCCACACTCCAATTCTCCTGCATGTTTTAGGACCTAGAAGAAACCCAGCATGGTGAGAACATACAAATCCTACATTGAAAAACATTGACGGAATCTTAAACGTGAGCCGTGACCTTTGACCTTATGCGTGTCCTTCTTGTTGTGAGGCAGCATCACAGCTTTCTACGCCATTGGGCCGCCAGAGATGGACGTTTTCTCTTATTTTCCTACTTTCTTTCTTATGTAAAATGTGTTGTACATTAATTTTAATATCTAAAGGTGTTTAGATGAAGCTCAGGACTCTCAGTGGAATTGAAGTGGGATTTCAGCAAAGGTATGAAACTGTGAGACAGCTGTCCGCTCTTCTGTTTCAGGCCCCTGGGATTGAGATCCAAGGGCCCCGAGACTGGGAACTTTCCAAAGAGTTAGTGAGTGTGTGTGTGTGTGTGTGTGTGTGTAGGTGTGTGAATCCTGCATGGCATCAAGGAATTTTAGCATTTGTTGTGTGCCAAACCCAAGCATGCCAAGAGGAAAGTGGCAGGGACGACACATCTCACCGCGTCTTCAAATGACTGTGTAATGCTTGTCAACGGCCTCCCATGGGCTCCAGTGCAACCAGTCGGACCCCCGTCTGGAATACTAGCAGAAATGCTGAGGCTTCTCCAATCGACAATCCACTTCTTAAGTGCAGAATGATATTATATTATAATTGTGTAAATGAAAAGTGTGTGTGTGTGTGTGTGTGTGTGTGTGTGTGTATATATATATATATATATATATATATAAATAATTGGATTAAATGACATTTATTGAGACATACACAATACACATACATGTGATGGAAAAAATGAATATATATTTATGTACACTGAAATGTATTTTATTATAAATACACCGAAAATATGTTTACATACAATTATTTAAATATACTTTTAGAGAATCCATGAATGTGGGAATGAAAAGCTGTTCACTCTTAACAATGAAACATTCATATCTAAACAAGAATAATTCATTACTTTTTTTTTTTTTTTTTTTAATTATCAATATAGTTTTATTTACAAACTATTTTGGATTTTCCAGATTTTACCTTGGACTTTTCTACATCATTTAAGTTTGTTCGTAATGCAGATTTTATTTTGAAGAATTTCAAATCTTTTTTCAAATAGCAAAAATAGCTATTTATTTCGGTTTTAATAAGAATATTTTGTTAAGTGGCAAGGTAATAACAGGAATAATCAGATGACTATATATACAGTGTAGATAGATAGATAGATAGATAGATAGATAGATAGATAGATAGATAGATAGATAGATAGATAGATAGATAGATAGATAGATAGATAGATAGATAGATAGATAGATACGGACACACGTCCTTTTTAGCACAAGTTTTAGTTGTCTTTCTCTTCCTGGGATGTCACACAGAGGCCAGATATTTAAAGAGAAGAGAGCGGCTTTCTGAAGTAGTTCTTGAGAGAGACGGCAACCTAATTCCACCCACTGGATGAATGGAAGCTTTTAGTCTGCGTCCCTGTCAATCCAGCAGCTTTGAAGTGCACCAGCTTCACAAGGAAACTCAACAAAAAGACTGGATGAGGAGAGGGGTGGGCAGACGGATGAGAGAGGGAAGAATAAATCTGCAAGGTGAAAGAGAGAAAGTTGATGCCTCTGTTAAACACAAAGACATGATGTGGCTGCACACACACACACACACACACACACACACACACACACTCCAAGAACAATCCAAACAAAAAGATAACGAGGGAAACGGATGAAATATTCCCAGAACAGGTAAATTAGCTGAAGCTCTAATTTGTTTTACCGCTTTTCGACATTTGAACAGATGTTTTAGTGGCTTTGAGAGGAGCAGTAGCCCACACTGAAGTGCAAAAGGCTTGTTGTTACTCTAAAGAAGCTTGTATACTTATATCTAACTCTAAACATTTCATTTTTTGCCTAGCCATCAATGTAAAATGAAATGCTTGCTTTGATTTAGATTCAAAGTATGTGAGTAAGTGTAAAGTAAATGGAGCCGGAGATGGCGATGAGAAGATGAGACCTTGTTTCTTGGATTGACCAATGAGCCAATGAGAAGCGTGCATGTGCTGTATGCATATTTTTAACTCTTTTAAACTTTAAAATAAATCATAAACACATTTACATGATCCTGTTTTGTTGTAAGAAGGAGCAATTGAAGCGATTTGTCTTAAAAAGAGACAATAGATGTTTATATAAGATAATTATGTAATACACCATCAATGTGTGTAGTTATGTGAGCAGAAACTCGCCTGCATTTCTACCTGTTTGTACATTCGATTTTATTTTTTGGTGTCTCTCGAGACCCCCAAGGTCGCCTTACAGAACACAACATGCACACGCACACCAATTGCCCTGGAGATTACCCACTGTTCATCAAAAATCACAAAATGTTAATCACAAAAGTGGGTTTTGAAGAGTCTGAGAGACTTTCTGAGTAAAATTTAGTCAGAATAATGATCCTGTGAATGCTAATATGCTACTTTTGAGTAAGTTTTGAGGAGACTCTTTCCACACACATGTGATACACAGACACTTATCCAAAGCTTCTTACAGAGTTTTAGAGTCAAACATTGAACAAATGTCATTCTTGTACAGGGAAAAGTCAACTTCTCTCTTTTTGGGACTGATATTTGGATTCTTTCTGACAGATTTACTGACGCAAACGAAAAATGAATGAAAAATTGGGTTTTCTTTTATCAAAACGCACAACAGATTGAGAAACAAAAAATTACTGTTTCTTACAAACTGTTTTTAAAGGGAAATCTGGTCGTCGTGGCTATAACTCCTGATTTAGTCATTTGGACATTTGAGTTTGAATGAGACTGACATTTACGTTATTTTTTCCATCTATTTAGTTCAGTAATTTTGAAACATTGAGGCCTTAAATTGTATTTCTATGTTATAAAACAAATCCTTATTAATAAAGTTTCTTGCTTTTCACTTTTTTTTGGTGTTTTTTAAGCCTGAATTTGTTACGAATAACATACGTATGTTCTTTTAAAACTGGATTACACCTTTAACTCAAGTCTTCTTGGAATTGATGACTTGTAACGGGGTAATTTTTACAGTGAGGTAGCCATACTTTTACTCAAACATTAAGTATGGTTTTCAGGTTCTCTTTACACCTCTAAAGGATGACGGTTCAATACATTTCTGACATTTGTTTCATTGGAACATCATTCAGCTTTACTTCCGTTGTATCCACAGATTACATTGTCACTACCAGCAGAATCTAGCAGAATGCGCACTCGTTTATTCTAAACATGTCTTCCAAACGGCCCATTTCTCCCCGGTGTCCCATTGCTCAGACAAACAACCTCCTTCTCTCTTTAAACGCACCACAGCGTATTCAAACTTCTAAAAAGTCAACCAACAAACGGCGCACTAATGTCTCAACACATCAAACCGCCATAGGAGAATGCGTTTTTTTTTTATCTAAACGCTTCAGTGTCGGAATATGTGTGTGCCAGTGAAAGTAAGAATGATTTAAGTGGGAACAATCTGCCTCGGTCAGTTCGGTGAGTGACAGAGCTTATAGAGGCGCGTATAGCGTATAGCTCCTATCGGCCTGTAGGGGGATAGTGACTGACAGCGTACAGTGAGACCACTCACCCACAGGCCATCTAATGACCAACCCGCTCTGTGTGCCAAGGTGAGGCTTCTCTCAAGCTTATGGCTTAAATCTCCTCCAAAAGACTCTGCATTACTGATGCCTGTGATATATTTCTGTTAGGGTTATGATTTGTTGAATGGACATTTGGTTTTATTTCAAGACTCATTTTGGAAATGTTTAATGTTTGTTGCCCTGATGTGGGATTGTCCTTATTCTTTTGTTTTATTTTCTTTGCCTCATGTCTTTGATGTAGAGTGTGAGCTGATAAGACCAATTGTAAAACCAGCGTTTCAGACCACATTCTGATTTGGAAAGACACTCTCTTCAATAATCTGATTGGTCAAGTGAAGAGCCTGGGTTCCAGGCCTTTTTCCTTATTTGGTTTGAAAAAAACAAAAAAAACTCATATGCATGTCTGCCTCTAGAACAGGGGTCGGGAACCTTTTTGGCTGAGAGATCCATAAACACTGCATATTGGTAAAAATGAAGTCCAAAAGAGCCATACCTGTTTAAAACTAAGAGCAGACACACGGTGCACATCCAGAGGTGTTTCAACTCTTTCAGGACCCGCGGGTCAAATAAACTCAGACATGTACAAATACATTTCCAATAGATCAAACACAAATAAAATACATTTAAAATCGGGAGGGCAACCATTTAAACGTGAATTTATTTTACAACTTTTAACTTATTTTACCCCATGTTAAGCAATGCCCATTAAAGCAATGTCATCCGCTGCAAACACGCGGCTTTGAAAACTGCAAAAGAAACACCAATAGAAAACATGGTGTCGACCGGAGGACAGCTGTGATTGGCTAGTTCGCCCGCAACCAGGAAGCGGATGGAAATACCGGAGAACGTTTGAAATGTTTTACATTATTATGTATTTTTAAAGCTTTGTCTAAGAGCCTGCAGCCCTCTGCAGCCGCCAGAAGAGCCATATATGACTCGCGAGACATAGGTTCCCGACCCCTGATCTAGAACCATTATTTAAAGAAATGAGCGCTTGACTTTACGTGAATACTTGAAATTGGTGATTATAAGCACCACGCAAGTTTTTGAGCTGCTAAAATAAGAAAAAACGGGCGCTTATATTCGCGTAAATACGGTAATTTGCTTACAATAATATGAAACATATTATTTGAAAAAAAATCTGTTCATAAAAAAGTCTATTTAGCCATTGAAATAATTAGCATTTAATAATCAGTTTTTGTTAAACACCACAATAATTAAATATATTAAATATTCAAACTGATGAATGTTTGGCTAATAATTTGCGCGCACATTCCTCTAAAAAGAACGGATAAGTAAATCCACAATTAGACAGTGGCCTACTGTGCTAATTTTTTTGAACTTTCACTTCATTAACTTTATTAATTAAAAAATTCCTACTTTAATTGGTTTTAGTCAAGCAATTTGGTGGCTTTTAAACTCCATTGTGCATTTCTGTGCGTTATTCTGCTCAAAAAAACAATGGAACAATAAAAATGCTCCTCTTCCGGACGGACGCCGTAAGTATTTTAATGATTTTAAGGACCAAATTCATTTGTGCTGAAGAGTCAAAACATTGTGTTGCCGCTATTATCTCCACCGGATTAAGATTAAGCTGTCGTCAACGTGGACGAGTCTCTGCGCTATGTCCATGCAAAAAATAAAAAGTAAAAAAGACAGTGTAATTTTTGAATCGTGTGGTCGGTAAAGTTTAAATATGTGCAGATGTTTTTTGTAAATACAAAACTATATTAAACAATGTTTTAAAAGTAAATGTTTTGGATTAAAAACTCTATACAAAAAGTATTTTTCCACAATTAAATTACACGTCTTTCCACAATTAAATTCTACATGATGTTATATGTTGAAATTATATATACACAATTATATTGTAAATTCTTGTATTATTAGAGGTTAGAATTATCTATGAATTTTTTTCGGGCATTTCTAAAAAAATCTTTTACAAACCAAAACAATAACAAAATAAAAGTCTCCAATAAAAGTATGGTGCTGTTTTGGGAGAACACACCTGCCAAACTTTTATTCTGTCAATTTTTTGTCTTTTATTTTGACTTTGACTGTCTGAGAGATTGAAAGAAGATGGAGAATCATCACAGTTTTAGACAAAAAGAAATGTTTTCTTGCATATATATTCAAACAATATAATGTCAAAACATAACACGCCTCAAGTAAACAGATATAATTCAGCTTTTCCAATTTTTTTCATGATGAATGCAACACGTGAACAAACAAATGCGATTTATTGCAGACTCTGAAGGACAGATTCAAATTTATGGACTCTTTTTACTTTATTTTTTTAGTTCATTATTAAACAACTTGCATTTCCTCTAAATCAAATCCACCTTGGTGTTTTAACAGTTGAGCTGAAAATCCTAAATTTAAAGCTAGAGACAGATTTTCGCACCAGTAGACAGTGGGATTATAAACCAGGGAATGTCTGTGATTGAATGTCTTTTAATGCTTGGCAGAAAATTTCAATTAGGAGCTTTAAATCTGAGCGAGTCTCCCGATAGACTGAACCTGACCAAAGAAGACAAAGCCCAGGATCTATACCACTAATGAAATCATCTTGCTTCAGTCAATGTTTTGGCCTCTCTTTCTCTCTTTTTCTTTCTCTCTCTCTCTCTCTCTCTCTCTCTCTCTCTCTCTCTCTCTCTCTCTCTTTATTTCTTTCTTTCTCTCTCTAACTCTCGTCTCTCTTTCTTTCTCTCTCTAATTCTCATCTCTCTATCTCTCTCTCTAACTCTCTCTCTCTAACTCTCTCTCTCTTGTTTCTCTAACTCTCGTCTCTCTCTCTCTCTCTCTCTCTTTCTTTCTGACTCTCTCTCTCTCTAATTCTTGTGTATCTCTCTCTAACTCTCATCTCTCACTCTCGTCTCTCTCTCCCTCTCTCTTTCTCGTTTCTCTCTAAATCTCTCTAAATCTCTCTCTATATATACGTATATCTTTCTCTTTGCCTTGCATTGTCCCTCCACTCTTTCTCTTCCTCTGTCCTTCAATTTCCCTCTCTTTCCTTCTCTCGCTATCAGTCTCTCTATCCCCTTCTTTCTTGTTCTGTCACTCTTTGCACTCTTCCATTTTCTCTCTCCTTCCTTCTCTGTCTCTCTCTCTCTGTTTCCTCTTCTCTCTCCACTTTCCACCTATCTCTTTACTTTATGTCTTTATCTTTATATTTTTACCCTCCTCTCCCCACCTCTCATTCTCTGTTTAGTTTCACTGGTCTATATAACTAAAATACAACGTAATTTACTTTACTTTACTTTACAGTCATTTGGCAGACGCTTTTATCCAAAGCGACTTATAATTTAAATATCAAAGGTCGAAAAATTAACACACATTCACGTTCATGGTGGTACAACCCATCGCTGCAATTCCTTTTTCAGCTTAATAATATGAAACATGAGCTATAATTATAATAATTAATAATAAAAAAGATTGTTAAGGACCCAAAAGGCAACTATCTGGAGTGTGTTGGACTTTTATTCAATCACATAGAAACGCAGTTGGAGTCATACATCGTCATTCCAGTAGACTTGAGCTTTAAAGTGAGGACTGTTCAAACCTAATAAAAAGTAAAATCATTTTCACAATAATTTTTTTGCATTTTTTTTTCTATTTTTTTTTTATAGCTAAGGCGAGTTTAAAAAATGCCAGATTGAACACAAAGCGGCGCGTTGCTCGATTGAATTGCTTTTCATGCGCTAAATGAACTTGATGTCGGCTGCGCGTTTGGTGGTGAATCAAAGCAGGTCAGTACTTCCTTTCAGTCACTTCCTGTTCAGCACTTTCACTAATGGCTATGAACAAAATAAAAGCGTGAATTATGAATTCAGCCCCGTTCCCTCTTTCTCCGAATGCAAATGCTGAGAGCGAATGGTTCTGATAGCTCCTGTAGGAACCAACATTCTGCCACCCGACCATCAAGAGTGGACATGTTCCAAATTGAAAGACCAGAAAGGTGTTATGAAGGGGGGAGGCGCATCCGCACATAAGACCCCTGAGCATAACACCTTATCTCCTGAGATAATGAAGGGGAGGAGATTACGCTATTTTCTTTCTCCTGCCCAAGTGGGTCACATGCATGTTAAAATGATTCGCGAGCGGAAATGAAGCAGCGGGGATTCTGCAATCCTTTTAGAAGCATTTAAAGGCAAGCGTGTTAATTTGAAGTACATGATATTTTTGCTTCTTAATCTGGGCTGCACGATTCTGCCAGCACTTTCTGTGACCCCAGTCTTAACGCCTCTGAGATTTTGACAAGGGATCTGGCAACGTTTAATGCTTGAGAAAATTTAAAAGTGCTGTACTTTTCAAGACTCTGTTTTATAGCTCGAAGAAAGAACAACTGGTAAAATGCAGTAGGGTTCCTGTTCTGCGATTGGCCGGCCTCAACCGAAGGTCCCACCCAGAGTTTCTGGGATTGGCTCCAGCTGACCATCTCTCACTGACCGATGACCGTGATGCCCTGACAGTCTCTTTTTCACATTTTTTGCTTTTACATTTGGTTCCCATAGAGCAAATAAGATATTTTGTTGTATTCGTTTTGATTCTTGTCACATTGTAACTTCAGGATGACTCATTGAAGTTCATGAATATTCATGTCCATTGTCCCTCCTACTCATACAACAGTGCGTAAACAAAAACTGACTTTAGCAAGTGTAAATTATTGCAACGTTTCTGTGAATGAGAGAACACGATGTTCACATATTTGTAAAATAAACACTCTAGCCTACAAGACAAGGTCACTTAAAGTCTATCTGGGACTATTCAGTGTATATGGCCTTATTGCAGCTACTTTCATTTTCCAAAACTTTACTAAGCACGCATAATATTTTTTTTGTAAAAATTGCAACCACATAAACCACCGTTTAAGTTTGAGTTCGCCGACACAATTTTGTGTGCTCCATGAAAAGTCACACATTATTTTCTAAGAACAAGGATAGACTGTCAAGTTTCACATGAACGTTCTCTATTTCTGGCCATTTTGAGCGTTTGATTGATTCCACAAATGCTCCAGATTCTCAACCTGCTGAGAGGAAG
The DNA here is from genome assembly GCA_017309775.1 of Paedocypris sp. Pulau Singkep. Classification (NCBI taxonomy): domain Eukaryota; kingdom Metazoa; phylum Chordata; class Actinopteri; order Cypriniformes; genus Paedocypris; species Paedocypris sp. Pulau Singkep. The sequence continues at coordinate 233,257 of MU204249.1, forward strand.
GTCAGTTTTATAGCTTCTTTAACCAGCTAAACAGTTTCCAGCAGTGCTGACTTGATCAAACAAGGGTTTTACAATCACACATTATCCTTCTGACACAATTAGCAAACACATTGTACGATTAAAACACTGGAGAGACAGTTTCTGGAAATGTTCCTCTATACACTTATGTAGATATTGCAGCAAAAACCAGACAATTACAGCCAGAATAGTTATTAACCACATCAGCAACGTGTAGAGTGCATTTCTGATTAGTTATTTTCATTGACAAAAACAGTGCTTTCCTTTCATTTCAAAGTGACCCCAAACTTTTGAACGGTAGCGTACATCCATCGTTCTCACATATAGCACAGCTCGTGCTAAACACAAAAAAACGAAACTTTTTGGTCAGAACTGTGTTATAAGTAGCTAATAAAAGCACAAATATCAGAGCATGTCTAAACACCTCGGAAAAAAAATAATACAAAAAGTGGTCAGAAAATGGATGGATCGACTGACAATGAATAGATCTGACGAAACGTTTTGTCGGCATTTGCACATACAGAAAAGCGGCGATGGAAGTGTGAGCCACAAACGCAGCGTTGCAACGTCTCGCCGTGTCACTTTCACAGCCTTGAATTATTCATTAAGACTCCTACATATTCCGCCGGTTGAAGATCGAATCTCTCACACCCTCATCGTCTCTTTTACTTTTTACTTATGAGGCTGTCTCAATAATTTTCTAATCATTTTCCTTTCCCTCTAATGAAGACCTTTCATCTCCCAAGCATAAAATCAGCGATATAAAGCCGTCTCAGACAGAACCCCATGGCTCGGCAGACAGAAGCCTTTGAACACGCAAAAAAAAGAGAATATGACAGATTATTGCCATTGGCACTGCCACTGCAGCTCACATGGAATTCAAATTAACAAACAACTTTTTTTATATAATGTAGAGTTCGTGCAGAGGTGAGGAAAATATTTGGTTGCGGCTTGGAGAGTTTCGCAGTGTGTGTTAATAAGAACGTCTCGGGATGATGCAACGATTGCGTCAGCTTTGTTGGGACAGAAATGCAGGATCTTTGTAAAGATTTGAGAGATGGCAATTGAAAAGAGAGATTTCCTTCTTCTGAGCTCATTCATCTGGCCTGAAAGTCTCTGTGAGGAACGGTGTGATTGGTTCTATTGGGGAATTGACACCTTTTGCCCTTCCGAAACCCCTTTGCTCTCTTAATCCACAGTCAGCATGGTACGTATTCTCTTTTGGATGAATTTTTAATAAAAGAATCAATTTAAATAACAACTTTAACTGAGTTTTTGTTCATCTTATCTAACTATTACCCTGAGATAATTGATCATCTATTCTGTTTGAACATCAAACACAGCTCTGTACATTGTTCTCTGTGACGACACACACACACACACACACACACACACACACACACACACACACACAGGTTTAAAGGATTTTTAGACTTCTGTCTGACTTTTACTTTCTGCATCAAAATAGAGTTATTCAATCAATCTATCTATCTATCTATCCATCCATCCATCCATCCATCCATCCAAAGTAAATTCAATACATTTACTTCAATTGCTAGGATGAAAAAAATGTATATTGCAATGCGTTAACTCTGTATTTTTTGCCTCCAATGTGATCAAAAAAGCGTTTCTAAATATGTAAACAGAATATTAAAATGAAAAAAAATATTAATATTGCCCATTATGACTTAAAAATTTCACACACACACACACACACACACACACACACATAAATATAAAAAGCAGGTAAAGTTATAGATAATTTTTATAAGTATTGCATGTTGACTGTCTTGCAGAAATTGTAATAAACAATTCTGCATAGTTGATTAAAAGATTAGACTTCATTTTCATTTCTGTAGAAAGCTGTAGGCACTAAGAGGCAAATGAAGAAGCTGCTCTAATTTGCAAATGAAGATGTATGGAAAATATCTCTGACAGTCCAATCAGTTCCGAGCTTTGGCATTAGAGCAAACGGAGGAAAGAAGGGTTGGCAGGAGGAGCAATCCACACAGGAACAACCATAATCTCCTTTTCTGCCTCCTAGCTTCTGAAAGAAGACTAAATAAATATGACATCAGTAGTGAGAGATGAGAAGTAGCTCTTGGTCTTCACCACACACTTTGGTTAATGCAAAACAGCTACTTTATAACTATCATTACACACACTAAGCAGATATTACGTCAGTTTTCTAACATATTAGTGCTTACTTATTTTTGCTCATCTTCACATCTCTGAGTCCCCGGAATTTTATGTTCAATTTCTCTATAAATTGCTTTATAAATAAAAACAGTAACCACTAAAAAAAAACATGCACAAAAAAACAAATAAATAATGCATAATAAAATTATTTTGACATTGAACTGGGATAAAAACAGCAAGCCAATAAAGTAGGTGAAAGAATTTTACTCTGGCATTTCAATTATAAAACTACTTTTTTTATTGTTTGTTGTTGCGGAAAATTTGAAAATGTTGCATCTGTTTTTGGAATCTTTTTTAAGTGTTTTATAGTTTTTGCGTCTCTCCCACTAACAGTTTGGCAGAAACGTTGACAATCTCCATAACGGTCCAACGGCATCCTGTTTCAATCTCAATCAATGAGAATTGCCATCTTTCTCCAGAGTGATTCTGACAGAATAGTCCCATCACCTAGAGTTTTCCACAAGTGCTGCCCTCTCACAATCTGGTGGTCCAAAAGCTTCTCATCTCTCTTCCGAACAAACCAAGAGCATTGCCACCTCTACCCAAGAGGGTCCAGAATTGTGGCACTGGTTAAGATGCATTGCCTTGACTGAAACACAGAGGTATTGTTGTGCCTGATCCAGAAGCTCGAAGCCTCTCATCTCTCTGGTGTTCTTTGTCAGGAAGATCATGTGAGACCCAGTTGCAGATGAGAGGTTTATTACAGTCTTTCAAACAGAAAACAGAACTCCAAAAAAATCCGGAGAACTCCACTCGAGGGTGAGCACAGAACAACAACTCCAGCGGGCAAAAACGTCCGGCAACAAAAACAGTCCCTCGTGGCTCCACTGCAGCAAAGCGCAACACAAACTTGAATCCGGAAGCAGTGTAGTCACGGACGGAATCTCGAGCGCGTGCAGCAGCTCACGGCAATCTGGCAGAGTGGCAAGAACAAAACAGCAAACAGTGGCGCATGGATCAAAAGAACAACGACTAACCTTTCAGGACGAACTCGCACAGGACAAAGGGCCGCAAGGATTAAATAAGGGAACAAATTAGGGAAATGATTACAGGCAGGTGAGAGCAATAATTACCAAACAAGGGGCGAACGAGCGCAAATTAACAGCGCAGCACATCACTCACGGCAAAACCCTGGCATTCTTGGAGTATTGCTGCTTCTCCCTGGAATAACAGATTCCATGAGTGTTGTAATCTCTGCCTCAAGCAAACTCAAGCATTGCCAAGTATCTTCCAAGCAATCCAGAAGTATTGTTGTCTTGGCAGTAGAGTGGTCGACATTCTGTCTCTTCTCTGGAGCGACCTAGAAGTGTTGCTATATATCTCCCACGGATTCCAGAAACATTCTCTTGCCAGACTGATCCAGAAGTGTCTCCTCTTTCCTTACCAATCAAGGAGCGCTGTCGTCTCTCCACAAAAGGTTCCAGAAGTGTTGAAGTCTCTAAGTGATCAAGAAGCATTCTCATACTTCCTTCAAACAATCCTGAAGTCTATTTGTCTCACTCACAGGTGATCCAAAAGCATCTCATCTTTCTCTTAGTCAGTCCAGGAACAATGTTGTCTTAGCCCAAGAGGTTTCAGAATTGCTGCAGTTCGTCTCCCCAGCAATAAACAAGCTTGGTGTGTCTCCTAAGTAATCTAGAAATGTTGTTGTCCATCCCAACTAATCCAGAAGGTCCTTATCTCTCTTCCAGCCGATCAGGGAGCGTTGCCTTCTTTCCACAAGTGGATGTAGAAATGTTACAGTCCCTAGAAGAAGCATAAGTCGTAAGGAGTTAGACTTGTTTCCAAGATCCCAGAAGATCCAGGGAGATAAGAATCCCCATACTTATCAAATAATGAACCAGCAGGATCTACAACCGACTTTGAGCATGACACTGACCTCCATCGAGAGTACAAATTTCCCAAATGAGTGAATAATGAAGTTTCCAAAAAGCAAAGTTCTCAAGTTCTTAAGTTCTGAGCATTTGTACCCGGCTCATTGGTGCCTGTCTCCTCTGGCTTTCTAACACTACAAAAACAGTGCCTTGGTTGTTTTTGATGATGACCATTTTGATGATGGTTCCGGAAGATGTTTCCCTCCTGAGTGGGGAGAGAGGCGGCTCCATTTATCCACTCAAAACAGCGTCATCAGGACTATAGAGGTCCAGGAGGCATCATATAAAAGATGAACCCGAAGCTCCTAGAAGATTCCGGTCGTACGGCACTCAGTGCTCAGGAGAGGAGTGAAACAGAAAAAGCTAAGCAATTATGAAAACATGAAGTACCATAATTAAAGATTTAACATGAAGTTGTCATGTCTCTGCACTGATCGGCACTAGATCTCTGTCTGTTATTGTTTTTCTTAGTTTGACAGCTCTCCATGTGCGCTCCGCGATTGTTCTCCGCCCCTTTCTTCCGCTCCCTCGTTTGCACCAGCTGAGGCTTGTTTTTCAATTCATTTCAGTGCCTTTATTAACCCCTCTTCCGTGAGCGCTGTTGTCGGCTCGTT
>MU204249.1:238061-294613 GCA_017309775.1 Paedocypris sp. Pulau Singkep
TGTTAAAGTTTTGCCAATAAACTGTCACTCTGCAATTGGGTCCGTCATTCTACTCGCAACCCTGACAGAAGTACCATAATTAAAGATTAAAGACCAGTTTTCTCAGGTGCAGGTGTGATTCGGTTCCGAGCACTACACTAGGCAGCCTTTCTATACGATTATATTAACTTATTCTGTAGTTATATAACAGGTTATATAATATGCTTAATTTGTCTTCTGTCTAGACTTTAATTGACTCACTAATTCTGAGTCTTGAATTGTGCTAGGCAGAGCATTCCATAATTTAGGTGTTAAATATGCAAAAGATCTTCGTCCCTTGTAGATTTTAGAGATTCGCAGTATTTTAAGATGGCCGGAATTTTGTGAACGCAGTAGTTATGTAGGCTTGTAGTAAGTGATGAGCTCAATGAGATTTAGATGTAGACAAAGATGCAGTTTTTCTCTCAAATAACCCAGAAGCAATGCTACCTCTGTCCCGGGGATAAGAAGGTTTGCTATTCCTCTCCTTATGAAACGTAGGAGAGTCGGCCTCCCTCTACTGAACAATAAAGAAAATCCGACGTCTCAATCCATAAGCGTTGCAGTTTTATGCCGCTCTTATTCCTGAGCAGTCTGGAAGCATTGCTGTCTCTCTCTTTCGCTTTATAGAAGTGATGCTGCCTATCTCTTGCATTCCTTCTCTCTCCAAACTTACTGATAGAGTCATTGTCTCATTCTTTAGCCATCCTGAAGCTTGGCCACAGCATGAAGCCATCTTGTAACAGACAGAATAACAGAATGCCATTAAACTTCACTCTTTTTGGTCAAAGGTATCATAATTGGCCAATTTTATGCTTTGGTTTACAAAAGAAGTGAATAATTTAATGATGTTTTGATGAAATTCTCTTTCATAGTTGCGATTGTACATTTGTTGTTTGAAATGATTCTTTCTGCCGGGATTAAAGGATTAAAGCTCCACTGACAGGCTCTTCAGGACAAGCGTGGGTCAGAAGTTCACCGCTGCCCAGGGGTGTGAGATTTACACGTAGCCATGTCTGAAACGGGGCTATGATGGGCTGCCAGGAGCGGCCGCCTGGTCTTCTTCTCTGCCAGAGTCTGCACAGGAGACTCAGACATCCTGCTGTCTGTCGATAAAGGCAGAGGACAGATCTTAACCCAGCATCAGAGAAGTGGGTTGCAGGCTCGGGCAAACACGATCTGCCAGCCACTGCTTGCGGCGGGTGAAATCTGAAGTAAACATGACCTCACCAACTGATGCAGAAAACGCATCTGTGGGACTCAAAATGATTTCTTCCCACGTGGATATTTGCAGGTATGTGTTGTGTAATGGAGTTTCACGTAATGATGGCACGCAGGCCATACACTGCTGAGAATGTTCTTTGATATAGCCACATGTGATGGAGTGTGAGATGTTGGAGATGTTGTCGGAGTCTGGGGCCATCTCTTGCTCTTTTTTTCCCCTGACTGTCATTTCCTGTCATAGAACGACAAACTGTGTGCTGCACAAAAAAAACACGTATCAAGAGTGTATCTGCAAATATTTGACTTTACTAGTGTCTTTGCGTTGGTCTCGGACTAAGAAAAGCGCTATACAAATGAACTTGAACTTGAACTTGGGGAAATATGATAATCTTTATAAGGGTGAACACAAATCAATAATAAAATATTTGTGATTTTGATATTAATTAGCTACAATAAATATTTTTGTATACTCTTTCTTTCTCCCACTCTCTCTCTCTGTATATTTATTGTATATGCATATTTATCAGTTACTTTACAACTCCGTGATCACCTAACTCAATGCACAATCAATAAATGTATTTAAACTTTATAAAAGTTAAACAAAAACAAGAAATGATCCAATCAAAGTGTCTTTCATTCAGTAATTACAAATGTGACCATAATTTAATATGATATAGATAAATTATGTTGATATTACTATTATTGTCAATATATACATAATCTTTTTTGTGTTTCAAAGTGAAAATGTGTTTTTTTTTCCACAGAAATAATAATTTTACAAAATAAAGAGTCATAAGGACCTTCTAAAAAGACGTTGGCATTTTTCGGATTCATAATTTACACCGTACAGTTTCTGACTCGTGTAAACTGAGCGAACGAGCCCATCTCAAACCGTCATGGACAGTTTAAGAACGATCTGATCCATTCAGATGTTGTGGAGGGCCTGACCTCGGAGCAGCTGCTCTTGATATAGTTTTCCTTTCACCATTCCATGTGCCACGCAAGATGGACACTCAAGCTTCCGAAATAATCAGAGATGAGCTTCTAGTGCCAGGTGACAGAACTCAACTTGACAAGGTGGAATAGTAGATGTCATGCTCTACAGCATCTGAACTCCATAATGGCATGAGAACGGGAGGCATGTGCCACCTGTGAGGTGGTTTGATTCAACATCCCTGAATTCATCTTTGTCCAAGAATATGCCACGGTAAACGCATGCCACACACCTGTCATGGACCCAACGGCAAACATCTCAACTCTCTTTGAGAAGACATGCTATACATGCAGATGGGATTCCAGCATCCGCCATCTGATCTGATATGTCTATATTATATATCACGTTTATATTTTACTAGATACAGATGTTCTTGCTTAAACAACACTTTGCTGATAGCAGCAGATTAACTTTTTAGTGGAGTGAAGCACATCGAGTGAGGATTAGTGGATGAATGTTGCTGCGTAGAGAGAGTCGGATCTTTCGTAAGCTTTTAAACCCGTTAACTGGGATCGCCAGAGGTAATTTTGGTCCAGGCGTATTGACACGGACATCATCATTGTAATTGTGATGGATTTTTCCAGTTGACGTGGTATTGATTAAATCTCATAAGAACTTTTCAGTAATCCACTAAATGTGACATCACGGGTCAATAAATCGTAGAATTACATCTAGAATGTCCAGCCTGCTTGAGAAGAAGAGATTAGGCTTGAGAAGTGCCGCTACTTTGATAATCTTCCGTTTTTCTATGAACGAGTAAAAATGGATTTTTGGGGTTACAAAATTCATGGCCGTCTACTGAAAAGAAGTTTTTTTTTTTTTTACAGTTTAATCTACATTCATTGTTGAATTGTATTTAGTAAGTTTGGAAAATTAAAATATTGTTGTAAATATGGAGTTAATCCAAGTGATTTTGTTGTCATCATTAATTTATCATCATGTATCATAATCCTGCGTTTTGGCAAATTTTACAGCCACAAAACTGAAGTTTGAAAGCAATGGAATTTAATTCTATCTCTGTTACAACTGTTTGCTTGTATTGTTATTTTTTTGGTTTATTTATACTTTTGACAAATAAATGAATTATACTGCCAATAAAACTAAAATTAAATTACCGGTAATCAAATTTAAACATTTAATAAACTACGGTTTATTGTAAAAGGTTAAATAAAATAATTACATTTGTCCATCATTTTTCTGATTCGGTTTTCTCATTTTCACTGCAAAACATTAACTAAACTAAATTCTCCCACAAAAACTTGCTGCCTGGTGGAACAATTTACCTATCCCTGTGAGAAAGTCTACAACCTTCTCAACGTTTACAAAAATATTTCACCAGCATCTTAACACGGATAAAAAAAAAAAGCCTTATGTTTTTGTCTTGTGTTCAACTCTTTAATGTTATTTTTGCCTGTGCGGACATCTACTGTAACTTTAGACAAATTGCTTCACTTTCTCCTCTTTTTGTAAGTCGCTTTGGATAAAAGAGTCTGCCAAATGACTGTAAAGTAAAGTAAAGTTGACAAAATTAAAGTAAGTTCAGTGACAAAGTCTGGTTTATAATGATTTATCAAGTCACGTGCATAAAAGTGAGTAGATATTAGATAAACTTGGGTAATTCTCACAGGAAAATGGCCTTTGAAGATTCAAATGTACGTATAAATAAATAGTTTAGCATCGCTGCTTGTTTCAATCATGTAATGAATTAAACACAGCTTTCCATGATAACGTTTCAACCCCGAACAATAAATCCTGCAGCTGTGCTTAAGCTTCCTCTCGCCCTATCAAAGGCAAAGCGAATCTTCTTACCATTCCTCACAGTTGGAGAGGTTACTGAGTTAAGTAGCTGTTCTGAGGACAGTTAAACCTCAGAAAAACAGAAGCCACCTGCTGGCCATCGCAACCCCAGGGCAAGATCAGAGGAACGTTTAAGGCCTAACCACCAAAGAAGAGACTCCGTCCATGGACGTGAACAGAATGGCACGGGGATCAAGAACTGAATGTTAAGTAAATTGTTCGCGCCGTAGTATTTAGCATGCACCAACAGCTAGCCCGTACTGTGAAGCTCCGGCTTAATCTACCCGAGGGTCAAGAATCCCCAACTGGATTCATTGGTGGGAAAACAGAACCGGGATCAACGAGATGCTTTTCAAAACATGAGGACTTTGTCTTGGCTCTGTAACTAAGATGCCGCATGGTGCTTCTGAACGACTCGAAAAATATAAAAAGTGTTAATTGGTGTAACTTTCATATATCCAGGGCCAAATTTGACTTGTTTTATTAGTTCAACGTCTGCAGAAACCAATTTTGAAATGTTGGTGTGAAGAAACGTTTCAATCCTTCTGTACACGGAACTGGTGACGCTTGTCATTTAAAGCTCTCATTTTAGACGTTAGAGTTCTTTAAAACTCTAGAAAGGTCTAGAAGAGTTCTTGAGTTGAACTCTAGCGACTCTAGAGAACTTTGAAGTTTGAACTCTAAACTCATATTAGAGTTTTTAGAGAAAACTGTAAATTCCCTGAAGGTTGTCTCTAACCTTATCATCCTATCATCCTAACCTCATAGGTTCCTAACTTCATAGGTCAGCATTTGGCCTCTTTGCAATGTGTCCTTCTGCCTCTAGAGGTCACAAAGAGCTTGTCACTTTGTGTATTTAAATAGTGTTATTTCTTTTGTTAAGCATTTTTTTTTTGCAGGTCTTCTTGGGTGAAATACTACTTTGACTTTTTTGCTCTCAAGATATCTATTGTTTGCTTTCTTTGGTTTCCTTACATTCTAGTTTTTGATTTAGTTTTGTTTGCAAGACCAATTAAAGAGAAAACAAATAAAATGTTGAAGAAGCCCATTTTTATCTGGAAATGCAGTTCTTGACTTCAAACCGTCACCAAACAACTTCCTGCGTGTCCAACCCAACTACCGAAGTTCGAATCCCACTTGTGACACCTCTTCTTCCAAACCAAATCAAATTACTAACTAACTCTATCATTGTATATGCTAAAAAGGGGGTCTGCATGTTACACCTTCATGGGCCGGTTATGGCCCACGGGCCGCTGGTTTGCCATCACTGGTGTAAAATGATCTAATACAAAAAGCGACTGAAATGAAGTGTGTCTTTAACAGAAACGCTTGCTGTGCTGACGTTCTCACTTCAGTCTGTGTTCGCTGGCATACAGAATAGATTTTCTGTTTTGTTTTTTCATGAGCAGCAAATTAGCAGCAGCAGCTCAGCATGAACCGAGGGGGTCGTGTCATGTAATGCAATCAAGGACCTTTCACTACCAATCTGTCTCGTGCAATGGTCTTTCGTTAAAATTACAATGTTGTGATAAATATGTTCATGTTCAATATTTAATATGTTCAGGCTTTTTTTATTTGAATTTATACAGCCAACATCTGCCCAGAAGCTGCATCGTAATGTAACTAAAATGAGGTGAGGTATTCCATAAATCCACTAGGGACCGAGTCAAAACAAAAATTATACACGGTGAAGTGACTCATACTCAAACCAGGAGCAGTGGGCAGCCTTGAAACTCATTTTCAAGACTTATTTGTGAAACACAGCAGACTGGGATTCAAACCTGCAACACTTGGGTGGTATGGCTCTCTACTCTCTACGACAACTATGGTCTTCACAGGATCATTCATTAACAAAATTTGTCCTTTTGCCAACTTGAAAAGTTTGCTGATGACAGCATACATTTCTACACATTTTTGTCCTTTCAGATTTGTCCTTCAGAGACTTATAAAGGTCACCAATCGAACAATACTCATTAATAATAGAGGAGTAAAAACCTTGTCTTCAAAAAAGACTAAAACTACAAAATAAGTCTGTGATTATGAAAACTAAAAAGCAGGCCACATGTTCTACCTTCACAGGTGTAAAGTGTGGTTGGGCATCAATGTGTTAAAGGAACATTAAAACGCAAACATGTGGTTTCAATTCAAGAAAGTTCTAAAGATCACTAGAAAAACCTGTAGGATTTTGTAGTAGAAAGGAATTGATTCGCCTTAGTCACATTATTGATTCATAAGGTGTTGAAGGAATTGATTCACGTGAGTCACATAATTGATTCATAAGAAGATCCAAAAGTGAGTCGCGTAATTAGGAAGCATGTATACCAACCTCAAAGTCTCGCCACCTTGAAGCAGGAAGCGGAATTGCATGTACCTCATGAATATTATCAATAGATTGGAAATATGACTGTACCATCATGTCAAATATTGGAGTATTCATGTTAACGCAAGACAATATTGTTAATCGTGTAAATATTGTAAAAATATGTTAATCGTGCGATAAAAATCATTATTACATTAAAATGTCCGTCACATATAAATCGATCCTGTAACAATAACAACCACAGTTATAAACATTGTTGTAAGTGCAAAAGGTCCTTTTTATGTGTAGTATGTCCTTGTGTGTGTGTATTTAAGAGTATCTCCCTGACATATACAAACCTCAAAGTCTCGCCACCTTGTGGCAAAGAGGAGATTTGCGTGTTCAAGTTCAAGTTTATTTATATAGCGCTTTTCTTAGTTCGAGACCAATGCAAAGTCTCTATGCGAATTAGGGGAAACAAGGAAAAATGTCCATTATTTAACTGTGTTCAAAAAATAGGGGGAAAAAATAAGAAAAAAATGTACATTGTCCATCATTGTTCAGATTATGCTGCGCTGACGTCTGATACGTGACTCATCAGACAACCAAGTTTTGGTAGTAGAGGCAACAAAAGCTTATGCGAAATCAGTAAAAAAATGTATGAATCTCTGGAAGGAGATCTACTTTTTTGAACAGTTTTTTGGAGGAAAAGATCATGTTAGTGTGTAGAAACCTTTACTGGAGCGATGCTCTTCAACACCGGCCCTGAACTTGCCTCCAATGTCTCCACAGTGTTGACTTCCCCCAACCAACTGTCATCAAGCATCTTCTGGCGCTGATAAAAGTGGATCTTATTAATTAGGTTGTCTGGGATTTATTCTACATCTTGTGGCGCTATCTGACAGAATCCTGATTGCGAAGCTGCAGACATGGCCCGGCGTTCCAGCACTTGCTAATGAGCGAGCACTCGGCGCAAACAGAGTCTGCTAGTCATAGAGAGATAAACAGCGGGAGGCTGTTGCTAATGTGTGAAACTGGCATGTGTATGGAGAGAGAGAGAGAGAGAGAGAGAGAGAGAGAGATCTAAATATAGAAGCAAGAAGGGTGAAGAAGTGGAAGTGCTCAGTTGCTCTTACAGGCAGGACTCTGACAGAAAATAGGTATCAGTTAAATCCTTAGAGAGAGCAGACCCTTCAAATGTCAGGCTAAAAGGATGTTTTTACTCTTGTTATGGAGAGACAGTGGGACAGTTGGGTATTTTTTTTCTTCGCAAATCTTCGCAGTGCCCTCGTTTCTTCAAACACACTTTTTTTTTTCAAAACTCTGAAGCGTCGCAAGTGACATTCAACAAGAAACGATGCCTAAAAGATGCCAGAAATTTTGACTTTTAGTAACTACGTACGTGGCAGACTGCGAGGTCACAGCGAGTTCACACGAGTTTGAAAAAGTCAGGAGGAGTTGAAATCTCTTTGCTACAATTTGTTCTCATTAATGTGGATTTCACTCGAGCGGCCCACGGGTACGACACACATCGAAGGTAAAAGAGGACTGAGGCAACACGCAATTATTCACTTGAACATTCAACACAGGACGGTTTCCTTTGAGCTGCGTTGTACGTGACGCTCTCATCCTCTCTCAGATCAGATCGGATCGTGCCAGCGGTTTGAGGGGATTCAGACAGTGTTATCAGTTTGCAGTTGCATTCTTTTACAAATTAATTGCGTTTGTGAATAAAGCACACTTTTGTTCCAAATTTAGACGCTCAAAATCTTGTGGGCTGCTTATGTGGGCATAAATATTCGCAAAAATACAAGACCGTGTTTTTTCCATATTTCAAGTCTGGAGCAATTACAAATAAATAGAAATATGTTGTTTTTGTGTAGCAATTTGCTACTGTGTTGTGTGTCCTCTTTCTTTCTTTAAATAATGGTTCCTGGAGCAGACACACATATAAGCTTTTATATAATGGCTGAATAACAGAAATATGTAAACCTTATTCGTGCAGAGACACTTGGAAGTGGCTAAATAACACTGGGAAAAAAATCAAATATACGATAACGTTGAAAATTCTGTTCTTTGTTTGTCTGCGGCCTAACGCTGCCCATCATTATTTTGGCTGCTGGACACTTTAACTAGTCACTTTCTGGATCACTAAGTCACTTCTTTGTATTTTTGCTCATCCTTTATTCTTATTTTTACTGTATTCTTATTGCATTTCTATCTTCATCTTTATAGTTTGTTTTTTGTTTGTCTTTAATTGCTTGTGTTAGTTAATCATTTTATTCATATTTTTATGTCGTCTTATTTTAAAGTATTTTGCAGTATTTTTATATGTTGTCTTCTTTTTTTTATTATATTTCTTGCTTGCTTGTCCAGTTTTAAGAATGCAGCATGCTTAAATGCTGAATGATCGGAAAATACCCTTTAATCACTTCATGTTGTACATCTATAATGTGAATGTGACAAACAAAATTTGAATTTGAAGAATATGCCCATATTTGGATATAGCCAGTGGAAGCACCTCCTACTGGTAAACTACAGTTAGAAATAATATTTAACGCTTTATTTTTTTTTATATTCAAGTAAAAGAGTTACAAGTTAGGCACTAACTTAAAGCAAAGTGTTAAATCACTGTTAAGGGTATTTAGCCAGAATATTAGTTTTATGGAAAGTCAGAACAATAAGAAAGTAAGGACGTTTTAAAATAATTAATATTTTGCGCCTGAAAAGACATGTTCTTATATTCTCAGGGTGCTTATATTTGCATAAATACGGTAATCATTAAACACATCAAATTTTGGTGTAAATATTAGCTTGTTGATAATAAACCACTTATTCTATTTCTGTGTCACGTCACGTGGATTATGAAAGGCTTCGAAATATGACTTTGAAAGGCAAATCTGGATTAGACATTTAAATACACACTCTCACTCTAAATTATTTGTTATTTTTTTAATCCAAGTAAAAAATGTTAACTTACATCATTTACAAAAGGCACAGAGGTCCGAAAACCCAAATGGTTCTGAACTGTAGCCAAATTCAAAAGTGAGAAAAAAAATCCTATAAATCAGTCACATTAAAAAGCCATTAAAACAATCACCATATGCATAATCCATGAATTAATAACTATTAAATGAAGTATCGCAAAAGCACTCCAAATGTAAAAATCATTCAGTCAGCCTGGAACCAGTAAAGCCCGGGTTGAGATTGGGTCAGGAATTGATTCCAGCTTCTGAGAAAGGGCGAAGGTCTCCGTTAGAGTAAAAAGCCGACGTTGACCTCACATTGTCCTTTTTCCGTTTTGTTGTTGCTCTACTTATTCTTTACACATTAGAATCCCGGGAGTTTTCAGCCGTACCACATATTTTCGGGTTGTAATTTTCTACGAATAACACTTGGTTGCCATGGGCGCAGTAAACGAGCAGAAAGTGCAGTTGGTCCGTGGAGCTTTTATTGCAGAAGAAAGAGTGCGACTAAACTTGCGGCTCCACGGGGCTGGAGTGTCCTCGCCGGTGCCTTTCAAACGCCTGGGAGGAAAGCGCTCCATGTGGCGAGCTGGTGGCCATTTTGGTGCATGACATTGCATTCACAGCAGGCTTCGTGTAAAGTTCGATGCGGCGGATTGATCTGGCCCGTTTTGATCTCATTCTTTGTAAATGAAAGTTATCCCATAAGCACTGATGTTCCACAACAGCTTCAACTGGGGGAAAAAATCCATTGAAGCTGAAGCTGGGCGAATATTACCGATGTATCAAATATTAGAATGGAAAAGAACTACGTGAAATGACCTTTAATGTCTGTGTACATCAGGCATCGAAAGAAATAATTCAAAATAGTAAGTAAAAATGTAAAATTAGAATGCATGCTTAATGTTAACGTTGGAAAAAAATTGGTATTAATCAACAAATTTGTTTTTTTTAATTGTTTTTTTTTAATTTGTTGTTTTATTAGTTAATAATTCAGTTGGACTTTTGAAAGATGTGATGATTTTTACAATATTTTAGCGGGATGTGCACGACAAGTTCTCGTACCAGTCACGTGTGGCGTTTTGCGAGAAGAAAGACAAATTTATTTAAAATTTAAAAAACATTTATTTAAAATATAACAAGTGCAATGATTTAACAGAAAAACACGGTAGCAAACAAATGTGAGCCTAGCAAACTTACCAGCAAAATATTCAAACTAAAATACAATTATAGATTAGCAGTTGGTGTAAAGTAAGTAAAGTATTAAATAAACGCACTTTACTTGTATGTTTTGGCTACTTTGTATTTGTATTGAGTATAAAAAAAATAAGCAAAAAATAACTTTTACTCTCTACTTCACTATATTTTTAATTTATCATATGTGCTCTTTACTTTACTACGCTACATTTGAATGGACACAATGGAGAAAGATGGAGATTACACAACAAAAAACTATTATTTCCCAAAATAATGCAATTAGATTTCATATTTAAGTACATTTTGAATAGTTTTATGTTTAACATTGCATTACATGAATTAGAAACTTCACAGAATATTTGAGTGACACAGTGTTAAATTCTAGAGACTATCAAACAAGAACATATTTTGTTCTGCATGTTTGTAGAAATGTAAAAATATGTAAAATCTTATAAGTACGAGAAGAAATGTGTGTGTGTGTGTGTGTGTGTGTATCTAAATATATGTATATGTGTGTGTGTGTGTGTGTGTGTGTATACAACATCGTAATTACTGTTATAACTGGTAATAACTTATATCCCAATAACTTATCTGCCAGATTTCTTCTTGTCTTTTGTTTTAGACACGTCTACTGTTGTGATTCAATCCTTAAATCAATCTAAAGATAATCTGAGGTTGATCTGATCTTATCTCTAGCTTAAATGACCTGGGAGACAGAAATGCATTTCTATGCAGAGGCGCCACGCCACGTTAAATTCCGTAACGTAAATCCAGCAACAAACTTGAAGTCGACTGTGTTTTGATAAATATTCTTTCAAACATAATCAAGAATTTACCGGAACAATAACAGCTGTTTGTTGTAATATTAGAAACGTACGTTCCAATTACCGATTTAATTTAGTTGTTTAGCGTCTGTCCTCAAAGCGATTCCTTCATGCTTAAGTCACAGTTAACCCAGCGATGGCTGTATTTACATCACTACGCCATCTAATTGCTTCCTGAAGTCCCAGGAAAGACCCGCGTCCGCTGCTTTAAAGTTGAAACCGTGGTGAATTCTGTCATGAAAGATTGGGAGGAAATCATCTGGAATGAAGCTGCATGGCATGAATTGAAAACCTAAAGCAGAATGTAAAAATCAGAGCGAGTGAGAGACTTTAATACGGTAACTTGGTGTGGCTGTGAGTGTCAATATGGCCACTAGGGGTCGTATCAAAGTTATGCTCTGAATATAACCATCCAGTGAAGAGACATACAGAAACCCGGAGCAGTGGGCAGCGTAAGCCGAGGCGTCGACGGCTTTGTATTGCCTAACAACACTTTCCAAAGAGGGATTTGAACATACAACATCTTGGACCTCTTCAAAAAGGGAAAAAAACGTTTCAAACAGCTGTTTTAATGCTTAAAAATGTCTTGAACCACAAAAGGCGGCATTTGCTAAACAAAGACAAAAAGATTCCAGCACTTCAGTCTGTCTTCGGCGTCTCTTCCAGAGGTGTAAAGAGTCTCTGAAAACTATACTTGAGTAAAAGAATGAATACCTCCTTGTTACTTACAATTACACCATTACATATCACTAATTCCAAGAAGACTTGAGTAAAAGTTGTGAAGTATCCAAAGAACTTAAGTATTTCACTTTAGGCTTTTTAGACTATAATAAATAAGACATGTGGAAAACAAGAAACTATTTATGAGACTTTGTTTCCTACTCTAGAAATGAAAAGTAGATAAAAAGTAGAAAGTAGATAAAACAAATCAAATCTCAGTCAAACTCAAATGTGCAAAAAATTACAACCGCTACTTCACGAATGATTTCGCTCATAAAGAGCATCAGTACCTTCCGCATCCTGCAGATGGTGATATAGCTTCCGTCCAAGAAATTAACCGCGGGAAAAAAAGATGCCGACTCATCACACGCAATTACAATGTATTGAGCAGTGCTGTCAAAATGTAGTCACATTTGTTACTTAAGTAGAAGTGTAAATAGAGTTAATAATACTTCTGTGGTAGTGAAAGCATCAGCTCTTGAGAAAGGGAAAAATGGCACAAGACTATAATGTTATATTAAATTGTTGTTGTGTATAATTGCATCGAAAATTAATGCATTTTTAATACAATGCTTACACATTAAAGAACTATTTATGTATATAGAATTTAAAAATAAAATCACAATTTAGGCACAGAAGACTTACCCACATGCATTTTTCAGTAACGATAAGTCCATTCAAAAGAGTACAGATACTCACTCACAAATGTAGTCAAGTAGAGAGTAAAACCTGCTTATATTTTTGATACAAAGTACCCGAAAAAAATACTAAAGCAACAAAGTCCATTAACTCAGGTACTTCACACCACTGGTCTGAACTTCTCACCGAAACTGCAACCTTATGTTTACCAACGTATATGCAAAGCAGTCCGGCTCCATAACAAGGCATTCTGGGACATTTCTGCAAAGAACAGTCTGCAGTGAATATGATTGCCGGGTTGCGGCGGGTTCCTTTCTGTTAAATTCTGCTTTGCATTTGCTGACCCTGATTCCTCGCATGCAGCTGATGATGAGGAGCCTCCGGGGAAGCGGCTTGGAAGCAGATTGTGGGTTTGCTGCAGCTCCCACGAGCTTCGGAACCTTCTGGGTGAGGAAATAGACTCTCGTCTGGCACCGGGCTCAATGCTGCTTGAGGTTTCGCACATGTTAGCGTGTCCGATTGAGCTTGGATCGGAACGCTCTCCTCGGTCGGTGGATTTAGCAGGAACTTTTGTCGGGTGGTAATGGATGGGTCGTACATCACAACACGTGGCCGAGCCTTGAGCTCCTGAGATGCTGCTGGCAAGTCCACTGGTTCTATTCTAGGTTTCACAGTTCAGTTTGGAATAAGACGGAAGTTTGACTGTAAAAGCAGATGCTGGTGGATATTAGTGCCGCTCTATTAATCTTGAAACAATCGCGTTTTCATGCCATCAGGTGACGCGGGAATGCTGGGATTTATTTAAATGAGGTTTGTCTGGTCACGTGACTTGTAACGGGGAAGAGTGAAATCACACCAGAGACGGCGTTTTGGGATTCTACAGCAAACCAGACGGATCATTTGAATTTATTTTTAGAGACATGCTTTATTGTGAACCGGTAAAGGAGTAAAGAGGCTCAGCACATTATACATTGAATTTGTGCGCAGTAATAACAGAATTAGGAGCGCAACAAAACACGTGGTGGCTCGAGTTTGACCGCATGGTTTTTTTATTCATTTCTATGCTGTAGAAATGTCTTTGTTCAAAGCATAAACGAGGATATAAAATCAAGTCTAATTTTAGGAAAGTGACATTTTAATACAAAAAAAGCAAATATAGATTTTTTTATTAGAAAAATTGTATTCAAATATCAATTAAGTGACCTCTAAAAATGTAAAATCACTTTTTATTCATCTTTTGGTGTAAGTTTTTATTTTTATTTTTTAATGCATGTTCACAAATAAATTAACTAAATTAAACACATATGCTGAACTTTTATATATAATAAAAAAAATACACAAATATATGTAAACATCCATGAATTAATAAAAAAAAAACACAAACACGTGTGTGAGGGGTGATGTTTATACATTTTAGATATTTATACTAATATCGAAATAATAATAATATAAAAGATAAAACACATACAGGCTGTCTCACAGACACAAACAATGATGTATATAGACTAGTATGTATATTTTTATTTATTTACATCGAGATGGTGATGCAATTTTCGATTTTGGCATTTGATACTTTAAAGTGCATAAAAATAAAATTTTGAAATAAAAATATGTTGTTTGATGCTTCGTGATAATTAAACAGCTGAGCTTAAATACAAAAGGATAAGAATGGAAATTTTTCTAACCACTTTTGTATTGTTTTTACATTTTACTCAATCTTAAAAACTCAAAAATGTATTCAGACACGCAGATGTATTCTTTTTCATAGCTGCACCTCAGGAGATTGTTTGTGATTTTTTTTTTTAACAAACAAACAAAAATCCCCAACAATTTCCCCCGCATAATCGCAAAATTTGACATTTCCACAAAAAAAAACGAAAAATCTGATACAGAAAAAAACAGAACTGAAGCTCTAACAGCCACCTTGGTTCTAAACTAAAGAATAAATCTGGCTGAAAGTCATCTCCAAACTGCCCTATTTAGTTTCGTTCCCTTGGGCGCCATGTTGTACCGTAGGCGCGTCTTCGTTTATGGGCGAGTGGATTGTGCAGCGAGGTCCTGATGGGGGATTGGCACCGGCCCCGTTAGTTACAGTGTCATCAGAATGAGTTACACTTCATAAACATCTCGTGGTTTGTTACTCCTCTCGTCTTCCTGAAAACACATATAAAAGTGACATTTTAAAAGCCACCTTTGGGATTCAGCGAGCCTTTCACTGCAGAATTATGACACAGACACTGGATTTTCATTAGCGGCAAATGGCGGGGGTCTTAACTAGTCACAGTGGGATACGAAGCCTGGATTTTGGTGACTGTAGAATTGCAAAGAGCACAATTTAATTTTCCTGGACTGGGGTATTTTTAGAGCTGATAATTGATGGACCAGGATGTATAGAGGATTCTCTTATAGAGGAGGCTCGGCAATATCGGCCGATATATTTGGAAGCAGGTCAATTTAGAGAAGTAATCGAGGAGCAGAATTGGTGGGTTTAATGAGGTGGACCTCCACACACACCTTTGTGTGGTACTTCCGCAATCAGGACATCACCAGCTAGGATAAAATGTGATAAATTATTGGAGTAATGCGGAGAAAAATGAAGCCGAGAAGACTTTGGG
This sequence comes from Paedocypris sp. Pulau Singkep, assembly GCA_017309775.1. Classification (NCBI taxonomy): domain Eukaryota; kingdom Metazoa; phylum Chordata; class Actinopteri; order Cypriniformes; genus Paedocypris; species Paedocypris sp. Pulau Singkep. Next base: position 253,355 of record MU204249.1, read on the forward strand.
GAGGACCACTGGGGGGAAATTGCTTTTTAATTTGATTTATTGCTATTCCCATTGAGCATGTGGCACGAAAACAATCCCGTGTGATGTGTGCGAACACCACAAAGACATATTCTCTCATATACGTTAATGTATTGAAGGCTTTAGGTGGAGAAATAATCGCGTCCACGTTTCTGCGTTGGCGAAGAACTTTGAATCAATGTATTAAATCTGTGTACTTCCATTATTGTATAAAATCAGTGTAGACAAAGTACTCGGGTTTTTTTTTGTATTTAGCGTAATGCACTTTTTAAGGATTTACCCATTAAATTGCCCTATTTGATTTCATGTAAAATTAATTTTTGTTATGAAGTACGTCCAGATCGATGCTTTTATGCATGAAATAACTGCATCTGTGATGTAATCAAATTAAAGCGTAAATGAGTGTGGTTCTTGGCCATCATGACAATCACACTTACTTTACTTTATTTTAAAGGTCCAATTTTTTCGCAGTTGCAATTATCGTTTTTTTTTTTTTTACCATTGATTAAATCTTCAAAATCAATACTTTACTGCCACCAATCTAGATGCTGCCCCGCCTTCAGGCCACAACTTGCTGTAATTGGTTGGTTGGCTACCAAACCAGAGTGAGCCCCGCCTTCAGATCAGGACTTGGTGTGATTGGTTGGTCAACTTTCATATTGCCCTGGTGACTTTAAATTAGATTTTTATTTTATGCGTTTTATGTTTTGTGTACAAATCACAAACTCTTTCTTAATGCTTTGTAAAAAAAAATTGTTCCATGGCTAAAATAAATTGTTCCGTAGCTTTTCTAAATAAAAACAAAGTAGTTCCGTAACAAAAGGCTAAATTGTAAATGTTTGTATGGAATTGTTGAACTTTTGTTGGACAACGGACTAATTTCATGATGGTTTTATTTTGCAATTGTAAATATAATCGTAAACTATTTCATATTGCTTTGCAAAAATTGTTCCATAGTAAAAGGCTAAATTGTAAAAAAAATGGCAAATATTTAATAATTGTTGTAGCTTACCAACACTACCCCAAAAGATTGTAAAAAAAATAAATAATTTTCTAAATTTGTGATTTTTTGTTTTCTGAAGCTATATTTTCAATCTGAAGAAAGAAATGTTAAAAAAAAAAAAAGATTTTTATTTATTTTACCATTTTTTTTTTTTGCATCATTTGCACGACACTTTTACTTACGTAAAAATGTTTCACTTCCACCGAAGGAAGTTCCTGTAAGTTTTCCAAACACCACTGCAGGACTCTATTCAACACTGATTTCTCCTTTCTCCACTGAAGCAAACGCAAAGTTTCTTCATCATCAAACACAGTCAAACTGCACTAGCAGCACTTTCCTACCGACAACACGTCCGCCTCATCCCCGTAAGAAAACAACCCGTCCACTGCTTCCCCGCTCACATTAACTTCATTTTAAATCCGTCTAGACTGTTTCATTCTCTTCCCGGGAAGATAAGCGACACAAGGGCTGAGTGACAATGAAAGGCGCTGGCGAGGTGGTCAGTGAAAACACCTATGGAAAATGGGCCAGAACGCCAACACACACAGTCCTCCCTCGTCTTTGATACGGGGAATTACAAAGCAGAAACCAGCAGGGCATTAAAATTTTAAAAAGGGCATCCGCTACTTTTGATGCCCGGACCGTTATGTAAATCAGGAGGAATATACAGGCCCCGGAGGAGCGTATGCAGCTCTATACTTTGTGCTGGATTCTTTTTATTTTTTTACTCTTTTTTTTTTTTCCTCGAACTCTTCACACTCCCTCAGCGACCTGTGCTTACTGTGGAGGAAAAGTTCAACTCTCGTGCCCACCGGCTGTGTGATAGGTAACCCACCTCAACCTATATGCCAAGCTATACGTCTCGCGGAAATGCTTCCTGTTGACTTTCGGTTCAAAATAGTCGTAAACACGAGGTGAAAGCGATTGTCGCATTAACAATTGTACAGTCGCTGCTCACATGCAGCTTTGTCTGATGCTATTAAACACTCTTAATAATGGTGAATTAAACATTTTAATAATCCTTATTCTTATAATAAATCTGAAATAATACACATTTTAGTGTATTTATTGTATATATATATATTTAGTGTATTTAGTGTATAGTTTAATGCATATAAAGCATATCTACATTGTTGGTTTAGCAACTTGACCTGTCAACATGATAGAAGTGTAAACAAAGTAGAAGCATAAACATTGCGGAAGTGTAAACAAAGTAGAAATGTAAACAATTTGGGGTGTAAACACTGACGGAGTGTAAGCAACGTCGAATTGTTAACAATATATGATTTAAACAATATAGAAGTGTTAACAATTTACAAATGGGATCAATATAGAACTGTAAATTGTAAAGTAGTATGAATGAATGAGTGACTGACTTTATTATTATTATTATTATTATAATTATTATTATCCCACAAAGGGAAATTTCTTTTGTTTATAGCAGCAACAGAGAGACGGTACAACATAGAAACAGTGATGAAGGGTAAATAACAAAAATTAAATAAAAAATGTACAGTAACAAAAATGTGCAAAGGAAAATAAAGAAGATACAATAAATAAATGGTGCAAAAACAACAACAGTACAAAGTGCAAACTGTGTAACAGCCATGGTGACAAATAATATACAGTACCGTATAAACAATGTAGAATGCTAAACACTATAATACATTTATTATAATAAATTTTATAGAAGTGTAAACAATATAGAGGTATACAAATATAAAAGTCTAAACATAACACTGTGCAAAAATGTATTTATGATTATATGATCATTTTCTCGTGTGCATGCACAATGTTCCAGAATGAGAAAGTGCAATTTAATTTAAAGTGTATAGAATAAAAAGTGTAAAGAATATTGAGGTATACAAAATAGTGTGTTCTGGTTAATTTTACTACAATATTACTTTTATGATGCAACTCTATTTCTCAAAATGAACTTGTAACTGTTTTCATTGTGTAGTAATACGTACCAACACTATTATATATAAAAATAAAACTCTGATAATAAACTCTGATAAAACTGCATTAATAATGAATAAAGAAGGAATTTTACTTTACAGCATAATAGTTGTAATATAATATTATTGTATATATATTAATATAGCAAATATAATTGCAATATTCCTTAACCTTTTTTGAAATGTTTATAACTGATTTGCATTCAAACTTTTCGTTTTGCAATTTAGGATGTAAACAATATAAAAACATTGTTATCTGTGTAAATGTATCTGCAGCTTGTTTACACAAAACCAGTCTTCCTACACACAGCAAAGTGCGTTTTTCAATTCCTTCAGTAACATTCCGCCATATCTCTCAATAATCAACAACAAATATTCTATTCGCTCAAAACACAATCTGAAAAACCTAAAGACTTCCATCACAATGCGTGGGAAAATGCTCCGGCAATCACCAAGAGCGTTTTGTGTGATGGCAGCGTTGATGGCTGTATTTTGCGGTGGATACGGTGTAAAACAGATAAGATTTTTTCGGATTGATTTTTTTCGAGACGAGTTTTGCGTGAATGAGATTAATAATGTGATCTCACAGATTCGCACTAGCCACACCGTGTCACGGTCAGATGTATGCACAGACAATACAACACAAATTATTCAGAATTACCTAAATAGCTGTAAAAGAGATTTATTTTTTCCATTTCTGGGCCACGAGGAGGTGGAACCAATCCCAGTCGCTCTGAATCTGAAGGCAGGATTCGCCTTGAATTTTTTGGGCCTAAAAAATGGAAATATTTCACAGCCTTTCGTATTCAGTTACATGATTGAGCTGCATAACCAGATGACAAAGGTCTCGAGTATTAAATAGATCCAGAAGTTCTCCTGGAGAAGAACACGCCGCCACTCAGACTTAGTGGGATTCTTATTAATAAGGTGTAGGAGTTAATTCTCATCTCAGACTGAGCGGGATCAGAATGCAAAGAGCTGACATGAGCATGTCCGGTTTGGTCGGCTCTTATCTCTCCAATTCACTTCATCGCGCTGATTCTGTCTTGCACTCATCACTTAGAAATAACATGAACTGCCGGTAGTTCCGCTTATGTGGAGTATAAAGAAACGAACTGCGCATAAATTGCAACTAACACTCTGACAAACTGTAATAATAAAGAAGGAATTTTATTATACAGCATAATAGTTGTAATATAATAATATGATTGTGTGTGTGTGTGTATATATATAGTAATTTAGCAAATATACTGTAGTTGTATTACTCTTTTACCTTAAACATTGTTGAAATGTTTATAACTGTTTTGCATTTAGACTTTTTGTTCAGCAATATCGAACAATATCCAAGCATTGTGATGTTCTGTCTTGCATTCATGTCTTAGAAATAAAGTGAATTTCCAGTAGTTCTGCTTATATAGAAAATAAAGGAATGAACTGTGCATAAAATGCAACTAACACGTTATGTATAGATATTAAATAAAAAATTGCATCAACATTTTACGTCATTTCATACATATTACAATGCATAAGCTTGTTTAAAAATAATGATTTAAAACTGCTGTTTCTACAAAAAAACTACGTTTTCACCCAAAATAGTAACTGAAAAATGTATTTTGACAAATGTGTATATGTACATGTGTCATATATGTATATATTCTACATATTTACCCAAATATAAGCACCCCTCTTCGGAATATTCATGCACAAAGTAAACATTGAATTAATAGGTTCAAGTTTAAGTTTTTTTACATAGCGCTTTTCTTGGGTCGAGACCGACGCAAAGTAGCTATGATAATTAGAGAAAAAAATCGTCTTTAAAGATGAAAAATGTCCATTATTTGTCTGTGTTAAAAAATTAGGAAAAAAGAGTCCGTTAAAAAAAGAAACGTTAATGCAATAGCTCAAACATAACCAAAACAAAACAAAACAAAACAATAATAACAACAATAATAATTCACCCTATATAACAATATTAATTTACAAACAATAACATTCTTGGCTTTTGTTTCTGCCTGACGCGGTAAAACCAACAATTAATTTCCGTATATGTCCATTACAATGAATAAATCTCTCACAATGTCATGTTAAAGGTTTAGTTCCCGAATATTAGGACTTTTATCATAGAAAGCCCCAGTTGGCTGTCAAGCTGGCTAAAGCGGGCAGCACTTGTTCCTGTGGATTCAGATGACCAGTCAAGGTTATCCCTCCGCAGACACCGCTCAGGCTGACAGTTGCATGCTGGGACGGCGCTATGAATCCACCCTCAATAAAGCTTCAAGCCACTAAAACACAAAAGAAACTCTTGCTTGTGATAAATTAAGGGCGACTATTTCTGGCACGTTGCAAAAAAAACGTACAACGTCTTTGGAAAATAAATTACAAACCTAACTTGTAAACTTAAAAAAAACTTGAAAAAAAAAAGTTTTATACAAATGTATAACCACAATTTGGCAGACGTTTTTATCCACATATAAGTTCAAGTTCAATGCACTAATAAGGCGCTTTTCACAGTTACAACTGTTTCACACACACACACACACACACACACACACACTGAATTCTGTGGTATACAAAACACTTAGCGTTTCTCTAACTCTTAAACCCTTTGTGGTACAGCTATGTTCTTTATATCACAGAATTCTGTGGTTTAAAACAAAGAAAACGTATATATCTCAGTCATCATATATCCACGATTGATACAATTCTTCTAAAATAAAAATATCGTCTTCTAAATCTGGTACAGTGGTACCACGACTCACAAAATGAATCCGTAATTACGGAAATCTCAGGGATTTTCACAACGTCATTTCAAAATGGCGCCTCTACTGGAGAGAATAAAAATATCACCATGCTGGGAGAAAACACTTTTTTGGTATTTTGAAACTAGTATGAAAGGTGGCACAGTACTACGCAACGAACCAGTGTTTTATTTGCCGAGAAAATTAAAATTAAACAAGTGTTTCATCCACGTCTGGACTCTCATCTCCATGCAAGATAGCGGTAAGAAAAAGACTCGCTCCACTGATATATCAAAAATATCGGAATTCGGGACAAATATTTTGCAGCGCCGCTTTTCGTTACTAGGGATTTTCGTTATCTAGGACATTTGTAAGTCGGTGTACCACTGTATAAATTTACTGTAAATACATACATAATTATTAAAGACATTCTACCAGTGCCACAGTGTCCACAACTGGTATTAGAGAAGCAGATCCCTGTGCAGAACTGACCAATCAGCTTCTCTTGGGCTTTCTGCGGAGTAGCAGAGCTGATTTGGGTTACTTTGGGCTTCTCTCACTGTCAGTTAACAGACAGATAAGCTACGGCACACTGTCCCTGCTGAGGGCAATCAAACCCGGAGTGGCTTCTCCATGCACTTTTAGACCACACAGAGCTGACAGTTTCTCGGGGAATGAAGAAGAGGAAAATAAAAGAGAGACAGGGATGAAATAAGCCTAAATAAAAGAGGGGAAAAAAAAAGAAAAAAAAAAAGTTCTCTTGCCAGACACGTCGGTTTTGCTGAACCTGAGAACCCTGTCATAAACTGACTATAGCTGGTCCCTATAGAAAACCTGAAGGGAAAGAGTTCTCCTGAGCGGCTTGGGAGTGTGTTGTATACTTTATTTTTCTCAGCGTGATGTGGAGATTCTTCTCAGCTATGCAACCAATTTACGGCCGTTTCCACAAACCGCACACACACAAGCCGACACACCGATTTGACGGTGACATGAGATAAAAGTTTTTAGGATGCATTTGCGTACAAGAAATGTAAAGGTCATTACGTAAACGTGTAAATATGCTGTTAAAAGTTTAAAAAAAAAAAACAGTTTACATTGTTTTGTAGTGTATTGTAGTGTCACAAATAATGCTTTATAAAAGTCACAGCAACTGTATTGAATTAATTAGTTAATAATTTATGCAATACAGTGTGTACAGAATAATCAATCAATATATCGAGCAATATACAATGATTTATAGATTGATTGTTTAATTGCATTAGTTTTTATTTTTAACAAGAATTCAATTAGATTGCTGTACATATGAACACACAAACACATGCAAATAGTTATTTAGTGAGTGAGCAAGTGAGTTGGTAATTAACATATTTAAATAAACACAATTTTCTCTGCTGTACCTTTGTGTGTATTTAAATAAAAATAAACCTAATTAATTATAAATATAAACCTACCTTTATAAACAAAAACAAAGACAGAGAGAGAAAGAGAGAGAGGGCGAGAGAAAAAAATATCTGTATATATGTATTATATCACACACACTGACTTAATCACACACACAATTATATCATAGTGGGGTCCCACCTTTGACTTACATTAAAAAACAATACTTCCCCCATCACATGGAACCCAACCATAAAAAATCCCCCCATTTTGATTTCAACCAAAACTCTCCAAAACTCTTGTACGAGAAAAAGAGATGAACGCCTCCTGAAATCAGATTCTCCAGACCACCAGCGACAGTTTAAGCCATTTTCTGCCTCAGCCAATCACAGAGTGTTACGGTGACAGGATAAGTTGTGATGTTGCTGACCTTAATTTCATCTTCTCATCTCTGTGGAGCGCTTCACCCTGCTAAACGTCAAATTCTGCATAACTTATCTCATTCTCACACACACACACACACACCTGAGGAACATCAGTGCCCATCTAACAGCATCACTCAGGGTGAAGTCTTCTGCGGATGACTGGCACTGAACGGCGAGAGGATTGACTTCTGGGTTGATGTGGGCGGATGATAGATAAGACATGTAGCATTTTGATTTCCTTCTGGAGTTTTTTTTTAATAATACCGTATTTACAGGAATATAAGCACATTTTAGATGCTCAAAAACGTAGGGGGTGCTTATACTTGCCAATTTTAAATATGCCAAATTTTCCCAGTTTAAGTCAGGTTCAATTAAAAATTAAATGGAAATACGTTTGGAAATGTAGCAGTGCTCTTCTGCAATGTGTCGTCTTTTCTTTTTTTTAAATAATGGTTCCGGAGGCAGACATGCATATATGTTTTTTTTTTGGCAGAAATCAAGAAACATGAAGTGACACTTAATAGTGGCTAAATAACACTGGAAGAAATAAAAGATATACAAAAATAATAAAAGAAATAAATAAAGTAAAAAAGAAAAAATACCGTCATTAATTTTTAAACGGACAAAGACGACAAACCCAAAAAGCATAAAAAGCAAACCAAAAAACACAATTGGCGCTAATGTCCGTAAGCAAGCAAAAGTGTCAGGGCAGAAAGAAAAAGAATGATCACAGACAAAGAGAAAAAAAATCCAGAGAACAAGCACAATCAAAACGCTCGATCTGCTGCACAGGGCAAAACAACACTCCTGAAATATGTCTGATAAAGACCAGCTAAAAATGGCAGAGTCTCTGACTGGCGTGCAAAGGATCATGGGAGTTCAGCTGCTGAGACTTCTGGGAGGTGCAGTTTCCCTATAATAGGTTTTCTTTAATCTATTATTCATGTAAAACGATATCAAAGTGATACGGGTCACAAGTTAGACTTGTTAAAACAAGAAATAGAAGAATTTTTAAGAGAAACGTTACTTAACATGGATTGTCCGTATTTTGTAAAAAAAAAAAAAAAAAAAAAAAGTGCCTTACAAATGCTCCGAACTTGAACTTAAATTTGTTTTTATTTTTAAAAAATATTTATGTATTTTTTTGTTCCTAACTTTACAGTAATTTGGCAGACATTTTTTTTTTCAAAATGACGCACAAAAACAGGATATATATTTTTTCTCCCCAATTATTTTACAAGCTCCAAATCACCTGAATGTGTTTGAAACTGGAGGCCCAGAAGAAACCCTCACAAGCCCGAGGACAACATGCAAACTCTAGACATGTGTTGCTAATATTTGTGAACTAAAATGTTCTTTAACGATAAAAATTCTTAAACAAACCCATATCTGCTAACTATATCTGCCTATCTTGAAATCATACCTAGTAAAATGTTTAGAATGTGCTGTATAATAAAATCTACCCCCAAGTCAAGATCAAGAAACTGTTTAACATGTGGAGTCTCTGAAAAAAGAAAATCTGCTTTTACTGAATATCTATACAATAAATCCCAAACTCACCACAAATTTAATTTGGTGTTTTTGTGCCTAATCTGGGATCTTTAGTGGAACAGCTATTTTTAAATTCAACTCTAGTCCGATTCAAATCAGGCTTTAGGTTGTATTTTTGCAATGTCTGGTCCTGATGAATACAAAAACATAATGTTTAAAAGAGATTATAGTGAGCTTATTTCTACTAACTCACTTGAGATGTAGAATACTTGGCAGAATTTGCCAAGAATACATATATTGATTATCAAAATATTCTGATCTTAGTGGGAAAAAAAGCCATGTATTTTTAATGAAAAAAAAACATGATCAGTCTCACAAAAAGCAAGACAACAAAATTGTGTTTAAAAAAATCATATTTAAATTTGGCTTCAATACGGTAGTAAATCATTTAAACGATTTGTAATTGTTTAATTAAAAACAGGAAGAGATTTCACTGGCAAAATAACTATATCACTCCTAAACCTTTTGGTGTACAGTGAAATATTATTTTTATTAACTCGTTATTATTTTCAACTAACTCACATGTCGATTCAAAATTGAACTAGTCGGTGGTTGGAAAAACCTATTAAAACTAAAACAGTGTAATATGACATTATGGAGTCTCCTTGTTCTCTTTTACCTATTCGTACAGTTATTATTATTTATTAACTATATACTCATTTATTTACTTATTTTTTCACATTTATTTGTGATTTGTGAATGGAAAAAATGTTAAAAATATGCCCTCGTATTCCTGTCAATAAAATCAGAATCATCTGAGCAACATAAACAGTTCTTTATTTTATAAAAATCCTAAAATGTTTTTATTTGTAGATGTATCATCAAATGTGCAAAAAAGTGCAACTGCTAATTCACGTGATTTAGCTGATAAATAGCATCCAGTACCTTCAGCATCCTGCAGATGGCGATATCTCCTCGTCTGTTCAAGAAATGAATCTCGGAAGAAAAAGATGCCGACTTGTCGTGCAAAATCACAACGTAACGAGTAACGGTAAGTGTCCATTCAAATATAGTGAAGTAAAGAGTACAGATACGCAATCACAGAAGTAGTCAAGTAGAGATTAAAACTTGCTTATATTTTTGATACTCAGTACAAGTACAAAGTAGCCAAATACAAGTAAAGAAATGAAGTGCATTTACTCAAGTACTTCACACCACTGACCACTCATCTTCAGGTCTGTGCTATTTCTGGGACATTAAAGTGGGATAACAGATTAATTTATATGAATATATTGTGGAATAGGAGGCTGACTGATTAGCATACTGGTTAATCACGGATCTGTGTCGAGAGACTTGATTGGTCATTGGTCGGCCAATCCAGGCTGTGCTTCTTGTCTTCAGTTGAAGAGTTGATGGGATTGGCTTCAGCTCCCCGTGACCCCGAAATGGAACAGCAGTTCAGAAATTATACAGTAATGGAAAAAGACAATTAGTTAATTGGGATGTCTTGGTGTCAACATCTCCATTCAGTGAATTAATCTGTCGGATTCCAAGGCCAAATATGTAATATTCAAATCAGCGATTAAACCCAATGGAAGTTCTGTGTTCCTACATGCTCCCGCTTTGATTATTTTTCAAAGGGCCCCCCTTCTAATTTCCAAATCGCTGAAAAAACCCGACCCAATTTCTTGAAAGAATGTCTGCGCATCTGACTCCCTTTGAAGATTCCGAATTAGATACATGAACTCTTGCCCCTCCTTCAGCGCAATGATGCCGCAAACTTTCCGCTGCTTATTTATTCATGACCTGACTTGACGCTCCTACAGTATTCCGAAAAACCGATTCCAGATCAAAAACACGAGTAAATGTTCGGATGTGCATTCGGATGAGCGGTTAATATTTAATCTCATCCCGCAGAATCAGGACCAAAGGTAGATCAGCAGAATAACCAGTTCCTCCCATTATCCCCAAGTATTTATCCTAATGAAGTGCGTTTTTGGTGTCAAGCCATAAGTGAGTTACGCTTGACCAAATCTTTTCAAAGATCTCCATTGGAAACTCAATGGCAGCTGCCGTCTCACCGTACAAGTGAAAGCGGAAGATTGTAAAAGAACCCGAACTGCGTCTTCCTCGCAAAAAAAAAAAAGCATTTATTCTTTCATTTGCTTCCCGATTGGATCTCTTCCGAGCAGACGGCGGGGAAGTGAAGGAGTGTAATTAGCACCTGAAGGCCAATTCTAACCCAGGGTTTATTTATCCAGAAGGCCGGCGAGGTGTTCTTGCTGGGTCACACTGACCATTCATGGAGAACCGTTTGGATTCCATCCCAGCTCTGTTCTAGGCGGACATGTGTCGTTTCAGACTTTCCGAGTCCAAGGTTTTTTCGTGACAAATGAAGGAACTGAGGGCTGCAGAGGACGGCTGTCAGGGGAAGAGGAAAATGTGCTGATGTTGGCTCCACGTTAACAGCAATTATGTAATTATCTTTAAATGGAGAAAGCTGGGAACGCTTAGTAACAGCTTTGTGGAGGAGTGTAAATTTGCCTTCTTCTCCAGCTGTTGCTCTCACCTGCACTTTGTGTTGTTTGGAGATTTTCTCTGGGAGACAAATTCGTCTGGAATTGTGAGATTGGACAGTAAAATAGGTTGGATTTTTTTGTACTTATCTGTTCTGACTACATCCCCCACAATGCATTGTTTACTTGTCGGCCATTTTGTTTGGGTTCGTTTCGGTGGATTGTTTTTTTTTTTTTTTTCATTTTCTAGTGTTGGAATGTAATGATCATTAAAACTTTCTCTACTTCAATTGTTGTCATTCCTCAAGCATCCAAAGAAAGTGGCCTTGCAAATAATAATTTCCACATTGTGTTGTTCGAGGTTTGTAGTGTGACTAAAGTTGTAGAGAAATGTTTTCTTGATTTTTTACATTTACGTGTAAAATTGGCAGCAGTTTTTTGTACTTAGGAGTCGGGGCTCAGCCAGAAGACTTGAGTACAGTATACTCAAGTCGTAAAGTATCAATTTTAGTGACTTAAGAACTTTAATGACTTACTCCTACGGAATTTAGGCTAAAAAAAACACATGTGGGAAAAAAATGTGAAAAACAAGAAACTACTCATTCGTGAGGATTTATTTTCTAATGTAGAATAGAAATTTAACAGCTCAATGTTTCAAAATGGCAGAGATAAAAAAAGAACAACAAGTCAATCTCAGTCACACTCAAATGTGCAAAAAAGTGCAACTGCTAATTCACATGATTTAGCTGATGAATAGGATACAGTACCTTCAGCATCCTGCAGACGGCGATATCACCTCGTCTGTTTGAGAAATGAATCGCTGTAGAAAAGGATGTTACGCACAATCACGATACTCAATCACAAATGTAGTCAAGTAGAGAGTAAAAGTTGCTTATGTTTTTGATACTCAGCACAAGTACAAAGTAGCCAAAATACTTAAGTAATGTAACTAAGTACATTTATTCAAGTACTTCACACCACTGACCACTAAGCCATTGGGAATGAGACATTAATTTGATTTCCAGGCTTGCTCACTGTTTATATTTTGTTAAATATTTATATCACTGTTCAATGCTATTCCTGACTTTTTTGTCAAGTGCGCTATAAATAAATGTAACTTGGTCCCAAAAAATAAAATAATTCTTACATCAGTTATACAAAACATTCCAAAAGACAAACTATTAAAATGTATTTCCTTATACAAAAACAGGCAAACTAAACTCCAACTTGAGTCTCAACAGACCCGCAAAAAAATCCAATTAGGCGTCGACAAAACAGATGGCAAATGAAAAGCGTGGAATATTAAAACAATGGAAGCTAATGGAGACAGCTGGAAAGACAACACTGTGTTTTTGTCCTACCTCACGTTTCAAACACAAAAGACCGCCTGACTTTTCCCGCCTTTTTTCCTCTGGTCCCCAGGAAGCGGCTGGTGTTTTATCCACTGCGAGGTGATGGAGGGACGTGCCTGGAGGAGAGGAATGAAAAGGATCCGAGTGAAAATTAAATGGCTCCGTCTGGCAGTGGGCTCAGCGGGGGCCGGGGGTTAATCAGAGGGGGTGAGGGGACGACAGCCACGCAGACAGACTGGGAAGCAGTCAAAGAGACAGAAGAGACCAGAACACGCAGTGAGAGTCAAAGCAGACTGAGATTCATCGGGATGGAAGGAGACGGAGACAGAAGGCATGTTTAGAGATGCTCCGCTGCCCTCCGAGACCTTCTGAACCTTTGCTGCTGTGTGTGTGTGTGTGTGTGTGTGTGTGTGTGTGTGTGTGTGTGCATAAAGAATCTATTTCACTGTACAAGTGGCAGAAGCTTCACAAACATCTGAGAAAACAAAGGAACTTCCTTCATATCTTGTCTGAACGATACAACTTTTTATAAAGTATATTTTTATAAAGTTAACTTCATAACATCACTGTGCAATATGTATAGCTTTTCCATAAATGTTGTGAATGTTGCGTGTTTGCACTGCCTTTTTGTTTATTACTTTGTATGTACCGTTTACATTGTCTATTGCATTTTGCACTTACTATAGTTATTGTATCTGCACCTTAAATCTCGTTGCACCATTGTGCAATAACAATAAAGAATATAAAGTTATATTTTTTAATTGATTGTCATTTTTTTGTTTGTTTGTTATTAGTGTTATGTTTTGAAGTATGTTTTAGCATTTGTGTGTGTTTTGCCGGACTTTCTGAATTTCTCCTTTTGGAGATCAATAAAGGTTTACTACTACTACTACTACTACTACTACTACTACTACTACTACTACTATCTTTGTTTAACGCTGAAATCGAAGTTCTTGAAACCGCAGTAAAACTTTTAATGTTGAACATTTCCCAGAGAAAAGCAATTTCATGCCTCGTTCCAAAATCCTTAACGTCTTGATTTCACAACTGCCGTGCGACGCTTGGAAATGTAGTTATCGAGTTTAAATACACAATAGTAAATACAAAACGTCCCATGATAATATTATCAATTTTGAATACTCTTAAAATAGGCTCAGCTTATTGCTTTTTAGTAAGTGTAATTGAAGTCGTATTGATGTTTTGAAAAACTGTTATATTGTCATGTGTCTTCTTCCATATTATAAATTAAGAAAATATATTTTTGATAAAATTAATTTACCAATACAAACCAGCTATAAGCAAATAAAACCTACTAAAGCATAAGTAACTGATCAAAAATGTGAGTGCACACCGATTTGTTCAATTCTGTCAATCCCTGTACACTTCTGACCTCTAGTGTCGGAAACGAAAACTACAAGCCTGGAGCATGCTGAATATAATTGAAATGCTACGGAATAAATATATTAAATACACGAAGAAAATAAATCGAATAAGATTTTACTGTTTAAAAATCCGTAATGTTTGTTTGTGATATATTGACCTAACGGTGCCTGTCGCGTACATCAGTCGTCACCACTAGATGGCGCTGAAAAGTCGCAGACGTGATGTGGTACAGGTAGAACGTTTGAGAGCGTTTTATGATCATCATTAACTACTGGGGTTCACCACGGGACTTTAATTGATCCTCTGGCTTTTCAAAACACATTTCCTTTAAGAAAAGTGATTTTAAAACACTGAATTCTCCGAGAGAGAACGATGGGAGGGGTGGGAGAGAAAGTGAGCAAGGAAGGGCGGGTTGAGAAAGGAAGATTAGAAAAGTGTGTAGGTGTGTGTGTGTGTGTGTGTGTGTGTGTGTGTGTGTGTGTGTGTGTGTGTGTGTGTGTGTAGGTATGTGAATGAGAGAGAGGCAGTGAGTGAGTGACAGACAGAAAACGTGACTGTGACAAAGTGATAAAACAAGTGTGTGTGTGTGTGTGTGTGTGTGTGTGTGTGTGTGTGTGTGTGTGTGTGTGTGTGTGGGAGTGAGAAAGAAAGAAAGAAAGAAAAAAACAGTGAAAGAAATAAACAATATAAAGTTAAAAAGACAAGGCTTCTGTACCAATGTGTTGTACGCTCATAACTAAACAAAACTAATTGTAACACACACACACACACACACCTAAATAGATTTGATCCCTCTAAAAGTCGCCGCACACAATGGATAGATAGATAGATAGATAGATAGATAGATAGATAGATAGATAGATAGATAGATAGATAGATAGATAGATAGATAGATAGATAGACAGACAGACAGACAGACAGACAGACAGACTGGCAGACAGACAGGCAGGCAGACAGATATATAAGATGGATGGATGGATGGATATATGGATGGATGAATGGATGGACGGATGGATGGAAACTTTCATGGAAGAAAGAAAGAAAGAAAAAAAATAAATGAAAAGAAAGAAAGAAAGAAAAAGAAAGAAAAGAAAAGAAAAGCAAAAAAAAAAAAGAAAAACAAAGAAAAAATAAAGTTAAAAAGAAAAAACAAAGAGGCTTCTGTACCGGCGTTCACAACCAAACTAAATTAATTGTAACACACACACGCGCGCACACGCACACGCACGCACACACACACACACACACACACACACGCACACACACAGCAGCTATAAACCGATCGGATGCTTGTAGAAGTGACCGCACACGAGGCTAAACTCTTGTAACAGGGCGCGCGCTTGTTCTCCTCGCGTGTTCTCCAGCGCCGCGTGTCGTTCCGCTTCACATCAAAGAGAATCACACAAGCTCCGACAGTTCCGCAACCGCCCGTCCGCGCACCAGAGCAAACAAACACTCTCTCGCGCGCGTGTATAAGCGGCTGTATGGAGAAGCGTCGGCGGTGAAGATGGAGCTCAGCGCGGGTGTGAAGGCGCTTCTTCTCCGCGCGGCGGTTCTCCTCACCGCGCTGCGGCTCTCGGCGGGCGCGCTCCCGACGCGGTTCGTTCACGCGGCGGCTTTAGACGCGGACGGGAGGTTTGGGGTCAGGTGGGGCTTTGACCAGTCGTCGATCACTTTTGAGGTGGAGGTGGAAACGCGAGGATACGTCGGCTTCGGGTTTTCACCCACCGGCGCGATGTCCGCGGCTGATGTCGTGATTGGTGGCGTGCGCAACGGAAGTGCCTATCTGCTGGTGAGTGAGTGAGTGAGTGAGTGAGTGAGTGAGTGAGTGAGTGAGTGAGTGAGTGAGTGAGTGAGTGAGTGAGTGAGTGAGTGAGTGAGTGAGTGAGTGAGTGAGTGAGTGAGTGAGTGAGTGAGTGAGTGAGTGAGTGAGTGAGTGAGTGAGTGAGTGAGTGAGTGAGTGAGTGAGTGAGTGAGTGAGTGAAAAAGTGACCGTAACACAGAGATAAAGTGAGTGTGTGAGTGAGTGACAGAGTAAAAAAGTGACCGTGACACTGAGAGATAAAGTGAGTGAGTGAGTGAGTGAGTGAGTAAGTGTGTGAATGAGTGAGCGAGTGACAGAGTGACCGTGACAATGAGAGATAAAGTGAGTGTGGAAGTGAGTGAATGAGTGACAGAGTGAAAAAGTGACCGTGACAATGAGAGATAAAGTGAGTGAGTGAGTGTGGAAGTGAGTGAGTGAGTGAGTGACAGAGTGAAAAAGTGACAGTGACAATGAGAGATAAAGTGAGTGAGTGAGTGAGTGAGTGAAATGACATGGAGAAATAAAACGTGTGACTGAGAGAGCGAGAAAATGAGTGAGTGAGTGAGTGAGTGAGTGACACAGAGATAAAACAAGTGATTGTGTGTGTGTGTGTGTGTGTGTGTGAGAGAGAGAGAGAGAGAGTGAGTAAGTGAGTTACAGTGAAAAAGTGACTGTGACTGAGATATAAAAAGAGTGAGTGAAAGAGTGCGTGACAAAGTGAAAAAGTGACTGTGACATTGAGAGATAAAACGAGTGAGTGAGTGAGATACAGTAAAGTAAAAATGTGGCTGATTGGGACAGAGATAACAAAGAGTGAGTTAGTGTGAAAATGTGACTGATCGAGACAGAGATAAAATGGTTATTGAGTGAGTGATATAAATGAAAAAGTGATTGATCGACACAGATCTAGACAGAGAGTGAGTGAGTAAGTCTGTGTGTGAGTGAGTGAGTGACAAAACAAAATAAGTGAGAGAGACATGTTGAAAGAGAGTAAGTTAGAGTGAGACAGTGACATATTGAAAAAGAGTGACTGCGTGGCAGATTGAAAGAGAGTGAGAGAGCGTTTACTGATTGAAATAGAAAGCTAGAGTTAGTAACAATAAATGACAGAGAGAGTAAGAGAGCAAGTGAGTGAGAAAGTGAGTGATTGAGAGACAGTAAAAATAGAGTGAGTGAACTTATGACACAGAGAGAGTTAGTGAGAGAAAGAGCAAGAAATAGGACATTTGAGTGGACGAGTGAGTGAGTGTGCGAGCAAGGGAATGATAGAGTTAGTTAGTGAGAGTGGGAAAAAAGTGATATAAATGGATAAAGAGGGATGAGTGAGTTAAAAATCAGAGAAAAGATTGAGGAAAAAAGTACAAATGCAGATGGAATAGAAGTTTTTCTAGAAAAGAATGAAATTAGAAATACAATTTGAGCATAAATCTATAATATAATAATTAAGTTATACTAGAACAAGTTATTTAATCTAGCATTCCAAATTATTGACAGAAAAAGATTTAGAGAGGACGACAGACAGAAAGGAAAAAAGTAGGGGAGGTGAAAGAAATAATAACATATATTAATATATAAATAAACATATTTCTAAAGATCTTAAAGCCAAGAGAAGAGAAAGACAGACAAGGAGAAAAACAAATACAAGAAAATGTTTCAAACCATATTCTCAGTGGAAACCACACACACACACACACACACACACACACACACACACACACACACACACACATTGAAATTAATTATCCAGTGAAGTTACACACACACACACACACACACACACACACACACACGTCTCAAAAGGCTTTTCCTGGAAATAAATGGTGAAATGACAACACACACTCTTGACTTTGTTCAGGATTACTTCACAGACTCAAAGCGAGGGGTCCATAAAGACCCCCAGCAGAGCTACCAGCTTCTGTACGGGAGAGAGAACCGCACACACACCGTCCTCGCCTTCCGCCGGGACCTCCAGACCTGCGACCACAACGACAGAGACATCACGGTACAGTTCACACGCTTTTCATCCGCCGGGGCGACGCCCACATATTGCTGGAATATAATGAAATAAAAAATGCTCCCTCTGTGCCACCAATAATGAATCATTGTCAATATTTAAATTTATAAAAAATATACGAAATACTGTGGTGGAATAATCCATGCTGAGAGACGAAATTGAGAGAGCTAGCGAAAGGCTAACGGGTTAGCGATGGAAAACGAGACCAGCACGATGCAAAAGTGTCGGAGCAAACAGTTGAAAACGAAGAACACCGGAGTCAAACACAATCAAAACGCTCTGTCTGCTACACAGAGAAAATCGTGACTGTTCTAATATTTACGTCTAACAAAAGCCGAGCTCAGTCAGCTTTACTCTATGCTCTTTTAGCGCAAAGGCTCACGGGAACTAGTGAGAGGCAAAGCATCATGGGAGGTGTAGTTTCGACCACTAGAATAGATTATTGTTTTTTTTATTTTTAAGTAAAACAACATTGACGTGATTTGAGTCACAAATTAGGTTTGTTAAGCAAAGAAAAACATAGTACCGTATTTTAAAGAGAAAATTAACTTATCTTATTAAATTAATTAGCTAAGTAAATTAGGCTTATTAAATTAATAAACTAAATTATTAAGCTAAGTTAGCTAAATAAATTAAATTAATTTAGCCAGAAACAAAAAACGCAAAAGCATTTTTTTTCCTGAAAAATCAGGGGTGTGCTTATATTCACAGGGTGCTTATATATGAGTACAGACCGATTTAAAAAAATGATAAAATATTGCTAATACATGATACATAGCACATGCTTCTTAAAAATAAAAATATAATTATAGAAATATAGAAATGTACTAAAAATGTAGAAATAAAACTGAAATAAATAAATGTTTATGTCTTTTTCGTTTATGCCTACATGAATACATAAATCCCCAGGCCAGAGCTGCAGAAATTGGTTTCAGCTCCCCGTGATCCAGAAAAAGAATAAAAGGTCGAAAATGGATAGATTAATGGATAAATATATACATTTTGTATTGATTGTTTTTTTAAAAATCTATAAAATAAAGTAACAATGAATTAATTATTTATTTGCTAGATGAAGGTAATTATCAGCATTTCCCAGATAACCCATTGTTCACTCTTTCACACTCAGAGCAGCACAGTACGAGTGATCTGGGCCTTCCATGCGGAGGATGTGGGACCGTCAGGACCAGTCTACCACGGGCTGAACAGAGGAAGAAAGAGCCTGCGATTACTCAACCCTGGAAGCAGCTCAAGCGTCCCAGCAGGAACCGCTTTCTTTGACCTTCAAAACAACAAGGTGAGGGAAAGGGATTTTGTCGACTGCCGGAGCCTTTTGATAAGCCAAGTGGCAGAGAACAACGTATCCTTAGGCAATGTTGTACCTACTGCTTTGTCTATTTTTACTCGCATGCTTAAAATAAAAGTCATAAAATTGCTTATGGCAATGTTCTGGTGGTTGCACATAATTCCTTTTCAAAGACAAACGCTTTTGCCTCCTGCGTGGCTTCCCATGGAGAAAAACAAACTCTGTGTTTGTGCGATGCTGCCAAGCAGAAGATCTTATGAGGACATGTTTAAAACCTCATGACAAGGAGCATTGGGTTTAAAAATATATATAAATAAAAAAAACCAGGAAGTCGGATTAATAAAATAAAGCCAGACGTCTGCACCATCCACTCGTATGACGATTAAATGCAGCTGTTGGGATCCAAAACAAACCTGCCAAATATACAGTATTGTGCACTTTTATTTTGAAGGTTCCTGTTCCGGACAAGGATACGCTGTACTGGTGTCAGATCTTTATGTTCCCAGAGTTGAAGAAGAAACATCATATAATCAAAGTGAGTAGAAAAGCACTAAAACACACAAAAACAATGGATTTAAAGAAAAAATGCATGTGTTAACATAACATTTAACATATTTTAATAATGTTTGTGTGGAAGAAAAATGTACTTTAGAAAATTGTCAAATCAAATCCCTTTTTTTCATCATCTCAATAACTTTCCAGTAAGTAGTTCCAATCGAGTGGAAAAAAGGGCCATTGATTGTTTATTTATGTTTACTGATCTTTTATTTAACTAGGAAAAAGGTCAGTTGAAATTACAATCATATTTCACAAAAACAAAAAGTCCTGGCCAAGATAGGAGGCAGCAAGTACAAATAAGATACATTTTAGAATTTTTAGAATAAACAAGCAAAACAATACAAAAACAATATATTTTACAATCATTTAGAAATATATTTAAAACAAGTGGGATTGCAATTAATTAAACAATAAAAACTCATTTATGTTATAGAGTTGGCCTCTAGAATTCTTCATTTATCTCTAAAAGCACTCTTTAATTCCCCATCTTACCCCATGTGAAAGCTGCAAAATGTTCTCAGCTCAACATGGGCATATGGCACTAAGAGCAAGATGTAATCCATTGAACATAAGGGCAGAACTTGTCTCTTCTCTGTGTGATCAAAGTACATATGGAACTACTGTAGGCCAATCACAGCTTTGTATTAGAAAAACTGACAATTGAGGAGGATAGTGACCAAAAAAACTATTTTGTTCCTTGTTGTTCTCTCCTTAGACTTAAACAAAATTAAGACTAAGGAGAGAACAAGACTAGGGTGAGATCCTGACTAGGGCAAAAGCAAGACCAGGAAGATATCAACACAAGGTAGGAACACGATAAGACTAAGATGAGAACAAGGCAAGGACAAAAACAAGACAAGTCAAGGACAAACAAGCGAGGTAACAATGAAAACAAGCGAGGTAAAGGGAAGAAAAAGTCAAGACTCAGGCGAGAACAAGACAAAGCAAGGGCAAGAGTAAAACAAGACTAGGGCTTGAACAAATCAAGGCCAGGCCAAGAACAAGACAAGGCAAGGGGGAGAACAAGACTAGAGCAAGAGCAAGAGATATCGTTGGAAAAAAGACAAGACTAAGGCAAGAACAAGACTTGGACAAGAACAAGAGAAGGGTTAGATCAAGAGTAGAACAAGAACAAGACAAGGCCCAGAACAAGACTAGGGAGACTAGGGAGATGAGAACAAGACAAGGCTAAGGCAAGAACAAAACACGGGTAAGAACAAGACACAATTAAGACAAACTAGGGTGAGAACAAGGCAAAGTGAGGACAAAAACAATACCAGACTAGGACGAGACAAAACCTAGGACTGGGACAAAATCAAGACTAGACTATGACTAGGCAAGGGCAATAACAAGACAAGACTGGGGTGAGAACAAGCGAAGGGTGAGATCAAGACTAGGAAGAGGACAAGACAAGGCAAAGACAATAACAAGACAAGGCAAGGCAAGACAAGACTATGACGAGAACAAGACAAGGCAAGGACAAAACAAGTCAAGACTAGGGCTAGAGCAAGAGAATGGTGAGATTGATACTGGGGAGAGAACAAGACAAAGTTACAATCCCACCCGATATCACTGTTTAAAAGTAGTGGGTGGACACTTTACAGTTCATGATAAACCTTAGAAGCACAATAAACAGAATCAAGCATTTGAGATACTGAGCAGAATTATTCATATCTAAACAAATCTTTCCATATATTAATACCATTAAAAGGACATACAGTGCTTTATAGTCATCTCCACCTGCTTTTGTATGTGTCCCCCATGGCTACTAGTGAGGATCAGGCCTGTTATTGAAACAAAACCCTTCAGACCGGATGAAAGAACGTCCCAGAAAGAAAGCTTTGTGTAATTAGATGCAGAATGACATTGAAAAACGTGTAATATTTGATCAAATCTTAGCTTTAGGCTTCGTCTTCAATATTTGCTGGTCTAAACTCTATTGATTCGAAATGTATTTATTACTAAGACTGTCGCTATTTTTACAAATCTCATATGCGTTGCAGACACAGCCATTTGCGGGATGAATGTAGGCCATTTAGAGTCCTGGAGTGTTTAGCATAAAGATTGCTGAACACAAAGACTCTACACAGAGCGGCTTTTTCTTTGATACAATTACAGACAGATGCAACAGACAGATGACAAGCCTTCACACACTGATTCCCTTTGCTTTCTGTCTTTCAACCAGTCAAGCTGAATAAAAATATTCCGTCGGAGAAGCGAACTGGCACAATGCGTTGACTTGGTGGTGCAAAAATTCTTCATTCATAAATCAGGGAAGTCAGCAAGGAAATAATTAACGCGAAAAACCCACTTGGTGTTTTCTCTGCTTTGAGGAATTTGGAAAGCTCCAGGCTGTGTTAGTCAGACGCCAGAAGCTGCCCCCGTAACCACATCAGCGTCTGAATGTTTCCTGTTCTGTCCTCCTTTCATTTCCCGGAGCAGATGTCCCACTGTACATATTTCCCAGACACTCTCAATGTCCGTATTCAACCTATGGGAGAAGCAGTTGTGTAAAATACTTGAGTAAATGGACTTTGTTACTTTACTTCAGTATTTTTGGATGCCATTTATCAGCTAAATCTGAATGTGAATTATCGGTTGCACCTTTTTCCACATTTGAGTTTGACTGAGACTGACTTTTTCTTCTCTTTTATCAATTTTGTTCTGCCATTTTAAATGTTAAGTGTTACATTTCATTTCAAGAGTAGGAAATAAATAAATAGTTTCTTGTTTTTTCCATTTAGGGGTGATTTTTTTAGCGTAAATTCTGTTAAAATACTAGATCGACTTTACAACTTTTACTCAAGTCTTCTTGGAATTGGCGACTTGTAACTTGTAACAGTAAGATATCCGTACTTTTGCACAAATGTGTGTGTACTCTTTACACCTATAAGGAGAAAATACTCGATACCGATCATAATGGATTATTGTGATTTCTTATGGATGATAAACAGGAGGTGGATTGAAAGTCAAGGAATGCTGGATTATTTATTCAGCCTCTGTTTGGCTCATTCTCTCTCCGCTTCAGCTCAAGCCCCCCAGAAGAACGGGACAGATCACTCTGTAGGAAATGCTTTTATTAGGAATTCCAGTTCCGGCAGAATAATCCCACTGTGCGGGGAACAATAATTAGACAGTTCCTTTATCCAGACCTATCGGAAGTGTATTCTGATCACAAACACAATATATATTTATAAAGGATATACTATTAATTAATCTGTTGTTTTATTTATAAAATTCAAACTGTTATTTTAAAACCTAATATAACATGTATCTTTTCCCAAAGCAACATTTTAAGGATTTTTGGCTTTTTTAAAGTTTAAAAGCAGGGTCGAATTTAAAAGAACAACGTACAAAGTACAGCTGCAAGAAGCAAGGTTAAAGTCTTTATTATGATGAGTGTTGAAACGCTAAGAAAAGCTTAAACATACGCAAAAGCAAAAGAGGATTTGTTTTAATGAAAAAAAAATAGTGCATCATTCAAAAAATTATTATATACAGTAGACAGCAAGAATATATTGTAGAATATAGGGCACAAACATATATTAGTTTTAAAAGTAGATGTTGGTAATGAGACTTCAGAAATACATTTGATTGTATTTGCATGCAAAAACATTTTTTAAATTTATGGAATTTGGACTAGGATGAGAACAAGGCAAGGACAAAAACAAGACAAGGCAAGGACAAAAGTAAAACAAGACTGGGTAAAAACAAGTGAGGGAAAGGGAAGAAAAAGTCAAGACTCAAGAGCAAGCGAGAACAAGACAAAGCAAGGGCAAGAGCAAAACAAGACTAGGTGCAGATCAAATCAAGGCCAGGTCAAGAACAAGACATGGCAAGGGCGAGAACAATACTAGGGCAAGAGCTAGAGAAATCATTGGCAAAAAAGACAAGACTAGGGAAAGAACAGCACAAGGCAAGGGCTAGAACAAGACAAGACACGGGCAAGAACAAGACTAGGATAAGAACAAAAAAAGGATAAGATCAAGAGTAGGACAAGAACAAGAAAAGGCTGAGAACAAGAAGAATGAGAACAAGACAAGACTAGGGCAAACATTTGACAAGACTAGTGTGAGAACAAGACAAGGCAAGGGCAAGAACAAGACACAATTAAGACAAACTAGGGTGAGAACAAGGCAAGGCGAGGGCATGAACAAGACAAGACTAGGGCGAGAACAAGTCTAGGCCAGGGCAATAACAAGACGGGACTATGGTGAGAACAAGCGAAGGGTGAGATCAAGACCACAGAGAGAAACAGACTAGGGGCAGGACAAGACAAGGCAAAGACAATAACAAAACAAGACTGGGACAAGAACAAGACTTGACAAAGGCATTTGCCAGACAAGACTAGGGCGAGAACAAGAGAAAGGCGAGATCAAGACTAGAGACTAGGGAAACCCTTCTAAATCTAAAAGTAAAGGATGTCTTGTAAATGTTTTCTCTATTTGTTCTGTGTCCAGATAGAACCGCTGATTCAGAAGGGTCACGAGAACCTGGTCCACCACATTTTGCTCTACCAGTGTGACAGCAATTTGAACAAGAGTGAGCTCAACAAGGGACATGAGTGCTACCATCCAAATATGCCGGACTCCTTCTTCACCTGCGAAACGGTCCTGTTCGCCTGGGCAATTGGTGGAGAGGTGAGCACAGAAACCCCCAACACCTCCTTACTTTCTTGTTGTTCCGACTTTCCAGAAACCTATAGTCTGGCTAAACACTTCTCTTAAATACTTACGTAGTTTACTTCTTTTAACAAACCTAACTTCTGACTCGTCCCAATGTTTCCATTTGGTTTAAAGACCAAATTTTGGTATAATAGATATAAAAGCTACCACAGTAGTAGCAGCGTAAATCTCCAGTAGGGGGTGCTATGATTCCCCTTGCTTTGTCCATATGTGGCCATATTCCGGATTTTCAGTGTTGTGGGAGTTGCCAGGTCCTCAGTTGCATGTGACCAGCAGAAATGGCAAACCTCCCAAAACAATATTGTTTTTGCTTTTATTTTGATATAATATAAGTAGCCCCCTTGTTTTTGAGCAAAAGAAAGGGTGCTTTTATTTTCAGAAATACTGTATATACTTTTTATCAATGAGTTCCAACCGAAGCTCAGACAAAAAAGCATCAAGTCTGATTCAGTGCGGCTTTATGCTAATGAGTTTGGTGCAACCAATCCAAATCTAGATTTCCTCCACTTGACAAAACTTAATAGGCTTTTTTGCTTTACTGACTCCGTTTTTGGTGCCGTAGTGATGACGAATCTTTCTACGTCGTTTTCAAGGCGACAAATGCTGATTTGCATTCTCTCATTGCGTTTGGTGTGAACACACTTTAAGCATCTGAAACAAAAGAGTGCCATTTTTTAAAATCACAAGTAATTAAATGTTTGTGAACTTGTGATTGGAATTCATTTGGATTATTCTTTTGTTGTTGTTGATGTTTTTGTTTGTGATTTTCCTAGGGATTGACTTATCCTCCACATGTCGGCATGTCGATTGGAACTTCACTAGACCCGGTCTTTGTACAAATGGAGATTCACTTTGATAATCCATCTTTACAAGAAGGTAAAGGCACCATGACAAGAATAAAAGTTTTCTTTGAAACAAATTCAAGGTCATTCAAGGCATATTCAAAGATATTTACCACTCTATGACATTTAAGAAATAGCGCCACCTAGTGGTTCCCCTGCCAAGATCAAAATCGTTCTCTCTTTTTTGTCATGTGGTGGAACAAGCTACCAAATCCAACTAGAACCACCGTCGTAACATATATTAATCATTGAATAATATTTCACAGTTGATCATTCAAATAATTAATAAAGCTTTTATTATTTTGAAGTAGCAAGCACTTTGTACTTTCTCTGCTGCTTGTTTTTATGCTTTTCATTGCAAAAACATCTACATGAAAAATCAAGAATAAAAAAAAAACTAAATGAGTAAAAAAAAACATTAAATCAAGTAAAATTATCTGCCAATGGGGTGAGACATTTTACTTGGTAAGATAACCTAAAACAAGACAAAGAATCTTGTTACACAGTAGATTTGTTTCTCCATGTCAGGAATTGTTCTCATTGGCTTTAATATAAATTCCTTAAACTGAGAAACATTGTGTGAAAATTCAATTTACATTCCTTGTTTCAGAAACTTCTGTGGTAAAACACAATGTCTACTTTGTCTCAATTTAGCATAAATTATCGTCAAATTGTTTCTAAGCAAGAAAATTCCAGTCCCATTTTCTAGAAAAAAAACATAGTTATGTAATGTAAAAACATAGTAAAGTTAATGTATCTTGTAAGAAAAAAAACTATATTTATTGTCTAATTTCAAGAATATTTCGCATGTCGACAATTTACTTTTTGCAGTGTTCTTGATTCTCATTTTATATGTAGTTTAGAATAAAAGACTCTTTTTTTGTCTCTCTGCAGGGATGGTGGACAGTTCAGGTCTTCGTCTGCACTACAGCCCCAGCCTGAGGCGTTACGATGCTGGAGTCATCGAAACAGGAGTGTGGGTCAGTCTCTACCACATGCTGCCACCGGGGATGCCAGATTACGTTACTGAGGGACACTGCACGCAGCAGTGCCTCCAGGAGGTAGGCCCGGATCGCTCCTGATATCTTTAGATATTTTTGATAAAGTATCTACACTGCAAAACGTGCACATGAAAAAATGAGAAAGTAAAAAAACAAATTGAGTACAAAAGACTGAAATCAAGTAAATATATCTGCCAATGGGGTGAGAAAATTTAGCTTGAAACAAAACCTATTTTCTTGAAAATATTTATTCTAAGCTAGTTCATTCATCCTGTCTGAAATTAACAAAATTTATTGTGTAATTTCAAGATATTTTGGCTTGTCAAGAATTAATTTTTGCAGTGTACAGTATATACCGTGTTTACGCAAATCTTTTTTAAGCACATCTTTTTTCATATTCAAGCATATCTTTTTTCGAACTTTGAGATAGTTTGAACTGTGGAAATCGCCTTACAAATGCTCAGAACTTGAACTTGAATTTTTGACGTTCAACAACTTGTGGGGGTGCTTATAATCGCCAATTTCAAGTTTATGCGTAAATTTACGCGCCCATTTTTCCGTAATTCAAGTCAGGAACAATCACAAGTAAACGAAAGCATGACATCTATTTGCAGCGGCGCGCGTGTCCGTCTTTAAATAAATCATATGAAAACATGCAAACAGTTTAATCTTTTATTGGCTCAATAACAGAAATAAAAAAAAAACATTAGACATGCCAGGGACAAAACAACTAATCTGTAATCGCAAAAAGAGTCAAAACCGTCTAAAATGAAGAACACGGGCATGAAGTTAAAAATCCTAGGAAGAGACACAATCAAAACGCTCTGTCTGCTAAACAGGGGATAATAATCCTTCGCTTCGATTCTCTTCACACAGCGTTGGATAAACAGACAGCTCGACGGGCCTTCCCCCGTGAGGAAAGGCTCTTGGGGAATGAAGTACTCTGCTGACCACTAGAATCAACTTTTTGTTGTCTTTACCGTTACTGTATTTGAACATTTTCTGTATTACAGAATTTACAGTATTACTGGACTGTAAAATAGAGTACTGAAATTGTATTGTATTTTTTTGTTTTTACCTCCACTACATTTAGTTACAAAAAATAGTAACTAATTGTGACTCACAATAAAATTACTAAAAGTATACCACTGTATACAATTTTGTACTACAAACACTCCAAATACTCATACAATAATTATTACTGATATAATAAAATACTAGTATGTAATATAAATTGATATTATAAAAACAATACTATAATACTCTTATATAATAAGTATTACTGAAATTAATTGTCACAGTCTCAAAATTTCACCATCAAACCTGTGAAAGCAAAGTGAAGTGTGTCGACATTTCATTCTGGTGAAAGTTCGAGATGAAAACTAATGTTTGAGTGTGAAATGTAATCCGTCAAATGGTTTTTATTGGATTTACGGGGGAAGTTGTCAGATTATTGTGGATGAAGCAACATCAAGAGCGTCTCAGGCTCCAGTTGGAGACTTTGATCCAGTGAATCTCCAGTCAGGAACGTGAGGGAGACGTCCAGCTCTTTCATCCCTGTTGGTTTTGTTACATTCTTCGTGTAAACCGCATAATTATATATAGTTGTGAGTTTTTTCACATTTTACAACTACAACTCAATATATATATCTAAAATATACAATATATAAATCATTAGCTGGATCAAAAGCCACATTTGTACTTTATATCTCCTTTTACTATCTGTCACCTTCATTTGACCATGGGAATCGAACCTGTGACCTTTGGTGGGGCAAATATCTTTACACAAAATACACAGAAAAAGCTAAAAAGAAAGAAAACTTTTACTCAGAATGCTTACACAAGATATTTTCAAATCAAATACTTTTGTAAGTTTGCTTAAAAATTAAAAGGAGTGTTTCCACCTTATACTTTACTATACATTTAACCAATGATGTCTTTACTTATTGCATATTAAATGTAGATGTACTTATTTGCAAATATGTAAATTAAAAATGCATTTATGTACTGTACTTTTTTTAACATGAAAGTTGCTTCCAAGTGCAGCTTTTAAAAATAAAATAAGAAGTTAATAAAAAATAAAACCATTTAGCAGTTAAAACTCAACATTAAAGGTGTGAGTTTGACACTTTAGTCAAAATAATCACGTGACAGGACTCAGAAACGTCTTAACTGATTAAGCAACAGGAAACATGCATTTTGACATCGTACATATACTATACAAAACAGTATAGTATATAAATGCATGATTGAAATTTTTTAAATCAAGTATCACTTACACTAGAGCAGTGATGACCAACCTGTGGCCCGCGGGCCAGATGGCGTTACATGTGCACCGCTCTTTGGCAAAATGGCAAAATTGTTTCGTGATTATAGTTTATTTGGAAGGAGTTTGGACTGAATGCTAGAAATAACAGAGACAATTGTATTTGATTTACAAAAAATTCCAAAAGAAAAACCATATTTGCGCAATTATAAACACCTCTTTTTTCCCATTTTAGACCTGAAAATCTGGAGGGTTGCTTATATGCGCATATTTAAAATATTCCAAAATACACCCGAATAACAGAAATATTTATTAATGTAGCAACACTTAGCAGTGGCTAAATAACACTATAAAAAATAAATCCAATTAAATTAGATTAAATTAAATCGAATTAAATTAATTACAATAAACTGGGAAACCCTATTCTACGTCTGTCCGAACTCTGTCTGTGACTTACCAGAGTGAAACCGGAATATGCCCATATATGGACACAACAATCGGAATCATAGCACCCCCTACTGGAGATATTCTCTACTACATTTAGACATAACATTTAACGTTACTTATTTGTACTTATTATTCAGGTAAAAGAGTCAAAGGTTAGGTTTGTTAAAAGAAGTACAAGAAGTATTTTAGAGACGTTTTTAGCCAGAATTTTATGTTTTTGGAAAGTCAGAACAGCAAGAAAGTGAGAAGATGGTTTTGTTCGCCTAATACTAAAATTATTATTTTGCCCCAGAAAAATCAGTCGGTTGCTTATATTTGTGTAAATATGGTAACACGTTTTTTTCTCACGTTTATGTTGTGGACGACAGTGATCCAGTTTTGCCACCAATCCACAAAATGTTGGACATGACTGCGCTAGTTTTACTAAAACAAGCTCATATCATCGTATAAACGTGTCGTATTCACAAATAACGTATTGGCGCTCTCTTCCTGTAAGTCATTAGGCAGCGACATGCCCAGTGGAGTCCACGTGTTTGCAGTTCTGCTTCACGCTCACCTCGCAGGCCACGCCATCAGAACCAGGCACTTCCGTCAGCAGGTCGAGCTTCAGCTTCTTGCCTCGGACGATCACTTTGACTTCAACTTCCAGGAGTTCCAGCCACTCAGTGAGGAGAGGCTCATCCTTCCTGTGAGTTTTTTTTTTTTACATAATAAAAGCTACACAGGCCGAATAGAAGAAGAAGATGAAGAAGAAAACCTTTTGTCAAAGAGAAATTTACATTTTGCAGCAGCCCCAATGGTAGAACAATAAATAAAGATAAAGAATATGAATGGGAAAAAAGCGGTTTTGCATAATAATCAAGTTTTTACCAGCTAGAATTTGATATGAAATTTCTGAAAACTTTCTATGAAAGTTCTTTGATTATGAACATTACACACATAATCGATTTTTTTCATTGTCTTTTGGATTTTTGTGTCTTTTTCTGTTTGTCGACAGGGAGATTCTCTGATCACAGAATGCAGATACAACACTAAAGACAGAACCAACATGACTTGGGTGAGAGCAAAGCTTTAATGTTTCAGAAATTACGCAGAAAAAACATTGAAGATATTTATTACTGTAATTTATTATCATTGTACAATTTTTATATATAAATTAAAAATAACATTTTCAGTTATTTATTTGTGTATGTTTTTATTTGTTTAGATATAGTATTATTGAGCTTCTTTGGTTACATTTACATTCATTTACATGCATCCTATTAAAGATTTTTTTGTTCCCAAAGAATGCAACATGATTTAATCATACTGTTTGTATAATACTGTATTTAATATGATTAAACACTTTGTAATTTACTAATACTGTAATTTATTGTAATGTTTAAAGAACAGAGACTTTAACTTTTATGAAATGAAAGATAATAAATTGTTATTTAAAAAAATAATAAATTGTTATTAAAATGAGTTGAAAGAAAACATTTTTACAATAATTTGTCTGTAGTATTACTTTTTTTTTTTACCATTTCAGTACTCAAAGCTCACTAATTTACTTACTTTGTTTAAAAATATTACTAATACCATTGTAATAACATTTACATAATAACCTATTATAGCATTTCACCAGTTTGGCTTTTTACATTTTTGTAAATGTAACAGTTCACAAAAAATGTGATTTAAGTGCATTTTTCTACTTTTTTCGCTATACTACTTTTAATATTACTTGAGCGTATTGTCTTACAGGTATTATTAAAAAAATCTCAGCAATGCAATATTTCTCTCACGATGAATTCTTCTGTCCTGAAGCTGAGCAAAAATGGAACCTGTAATGATTTTCTGAATTAAAAAGAGACTTTAACATTTGAATTCTTGCTAGCAAAGTTCATGTTTGCTTTTGGAGTGTTGCTCTCCCCAGTATATAAACATCAGGCCAGATCGCTGGAGCTTCTGCCTCATAATAGAAAGAACAAGATGTTCCCCTCAATGTCCTTCAGCTTTGGCCATAATTCATCACAGGCTTCTGGATCAGAAACCTCAGCTTCCTGTTTCGGGGATTTGACCCTGGTTCTCTCCGCTCTGTGTTCTGCAGGGAGGTCTGAGCACGCGGGATGAGATGTGCTTGTCGTATCTGCTCTACTATCCCAGGCTCAATCTAGCCCGATGTGAGAGTTTGCCAGAAATCGCAGGTCAACTCAAGTTCATCGGGGTTAAAGAGATCCAAGAGCCGGTTACGTAAGTCTGAAGAATGATCCCAGTTACCACTTTTTTTCCCCATGATAGCTTCATGGTGTGTGTGTGTGTGTGTGTGTGTGTGTGTGTGTGGTACTTCTACTTTTCTCTTTATGTTCATCTTTATGTGAATTATAGATTCTCATATGATTTGTATCTCAAAACAAAAACATTTTCTACAATCTAGGTCTTTTCTACAAACTACACACTTCACAGCGAAGGTGAGAGAGTACCTAAAAATTGTACTTGAGTAAAAGTACCAATACTCGATTGCAAGTTACAAGTCTTGCCTGACTTTAGATTTTTATTCTCAAAAAGACCTGAGCAAAAGTCGCAAAAAGTATCCAAATTTAAAAGAACTTTTGTATTTTACTGCTGCTGAACTTAGGCTCAGAAAACACCAGGAAATTTGAAAACATTAATAAATAATATACGCTATAATCTTGACAGAACAAAATAGATAATAAAAAGAACAGAAAGGTAGTCTCAGTCAAATGTGCAAAAAGTTGCAACCGCTAATTCACATGATCATAAATAGCTTCACCATGCTGCAGATGGCGATATTGCCCAAGAAATTAATAGCAAAAAAAAATATCTTATATATTTTAATACTCAGTATAAGTACAAAGTGGCCAAAAATACTTAAGATAAGTGACAAAGTCCCTTTACTCAAGTTGTGTACTTTACACAACACCAGACGCCTTCTTGAAGTTTCTTCATCACTTGAAATGTTTTTCACAGTTCATCACTTCAAAAAACAAGGTCAGTCAAGACACGCACAAAAAGTTTCTAAATCCACCAAACCCTAAGACAAATCTGGAATGTGTGTTCAATCATATCTGAAGGGTCTCAAATTCAAATTTTATTTGTCACATACAAATTATACATGGTACAGCATGTTCTGAAAGGTGTTTTTGATTGTTCCAGCATTTAAACATAGGGATGGGGGAGATACAACAAAATGTGCAAAAGGAAATACAATAAAAAGATGAAGAATATAAATAAATATAAAAAATAAATTAATATAAAAACAATTTATATTTATATTTATATTTTATTTATATAAATATAAATATAAATTGTTTTTATATTAATACATTTTTTTTTAATATAAAAACAATAGATATAAAGATAAAATATGAAATATGAATAAAAATACAAAGATTCCAAGATAAAAATACAATCGAATAACATTGATCTTCATAACTATTTATCACGTAATACTATTATTCATTTGGATCAGTATTATAATGTTCTGATAATAATCATGTCATGATGATGTCTTTTTAATCCCAGATTTGACTGAGTGTGTGATGTGATTGGTTGGCCACAAGTCCGGGATGTTTGTCGTTCTTTCAAGTCCAACAAACAAACTTTTATAGCACTTTTTGTCCAACAAAGTTGCTGGAATTGGCTCCAGATCCCCATGACCCAGAAATGGTAAAAGGTATTTAGAAAATGGATGAATGAACAATTCGAAATCATCCCGCTATGTGATTGGTTAGCCACAAACGGGTGTGTCCTGCCTTGAATGACAGCAAGGCTGATTGGCTCCAACTCCCCGAGACCCATAAATGGAAAAAGTGCATAAAAATTCTAACAATATTTTTATTTTCAAACTTTTAAAGCTTCATTTTGTTTTTTGCTTATCTGCCGTCCACTCCCTTAGCCAAATAAAGCGTCACACAGAGATGTGTGTTTTGTTATACGGCCACATGTGTTTGTTTGTGGTTTTGCGTGTGAGCTGGAACATGTGTGTTCTGGGAGTTTGAGCTGAAATGAGGAACATCTGACGGGCCCTGCTGGCGCTGTGTGTCAAGAAAATGGGACTTGTTTCAAGCCGTCTTACCAAGTAAATTTTTCTCACCCCATTGGCAGATAATTTTACTTGATTTAAGTGTATTTTACTAATTTTGTGTTTTTATGTTCTTTCTTTTTTTTTATGTGCATTTTTTTCAGTGCAACCCTGGAGCTATAATGTGCAAAGTGTCAACCGTGATAGTGGAATTTATTTGCTACACTGTGTACTACTTAAATTAAACGATTTATTTATGACAAATTATTAAAGTATTATGTCAAATTCACATAAATATATTTTACACATAAATATACAAAAACAATTAAAAAGAACAAGTAAAAAAAGTAAATGTGTAGAACATTTTATTAAAATGAGATGAAAATGTACCTAAAAATAAAGAAATAACAAATTGTTATTTTAAGAAAAATAAAACATGTATAAAAAATCAATTAAATGGGAATATTAAAGTAATTATGCATTTTTCAATTTACACAAAATATAACTTTTAAAAGTTGCAGTATTTAGAACTTAGTATGAAATATGATACTGTATGATAAAAAATGAAATGTATTATCATAATTTTTATAAAAATACATTTCTATATTTGATATTTTTCATTTAATCTCTTCATCAGATTAACACAAACTAAGTGAAAAGTCTGTTATGAATCAACCCTGTTATAAATTGTATGGCTTTTATTTAAAAGAAACAAGTTAAACACTGTATATTGTTTTAACAGAAATGTATAGCCTCTGATCTGAACACTATGAACCTCAAAAAAAATTAAATTGCACAATAATAACCAAATATGGACAAATAATAATAATAATAATAATAATAATGAGTATTTGTAAGGCGCTTTTCACAGTTTAACTGTCTCAAAGCGCACATATAAATATGTAAATGAAATGTTGCTTTTTATTCAAAAAGACATCTGATGGTGTATTCATTGCAGATCCTGGCCTTTTGTGATTAAAAGTCCCAAGAAATACAGCAACCTGACCTTCGTGGAAGCCATGGATAAATACAAATGGACGAAAAAAAGAGGGAATGACTTCAACGAAATTGTGCGCAAACTCCCCATGAACGTCCGATGCTCCAAATCCGGGCAGGACAGGTGGTCGGTACGGAAAAAAAAAACCCATGGACACAATCCCATTTCAACACAAAAATCCAACATGTCTTCTTCTGCATCTCACATGCGATGCTGATCTGTGTTACAGATGCAGGGGATAATCATCTCGCCTCCTGAGATGAAATCACAGCTGGAATCCGCCGCTGTTGTGACCTGCAGTTGTTCTTCCAAGATTCCGTGCGAAATTCCGCTGATCCTGGCGGCGGCTCTGCTGCTCACCAATGGCGGACGTCTTCTGTGATGGCTTCCGTATGTCCCATCGTTGCTCAGCACTTTTTGAATATTTCTTCGAAAGAAAACGTAAAATTGCGATACAAACCATACACTTCATATAAATAAACGACTGCTAATGTAAAGAGAATTGACGTGCACACACGCACACATATATGTTGCAGGCAAAGTTTAAAGTTAGGCTTTTTATGGAATGCCTAGGTGTTTTGTAGAATGCCTGAAACAGTCAGGCAATGTATGAAATGTGTCGAATTTCACACATTGTGTAGACTGGAAGGACGTCAGGCAGAGTGTGTAACAACTTCATATTCATCAGTGGCTTCAGAGCTGTTGCGTGTACTGTTGCTCGTATTGTTTTTGTTCGATTTTATTATTGGTCAAATATAAAGATCTCTCTGTTAAAAACGAGTGCCGCGCCAGAGACTCGTTTTGCTAGTTTTGTCTTTGTTGAATTTTTTTATTAAAAATCCTTCCAATAAAAACGAATAGTAGGTCACTGTCTCAGAGATGAAACGCATTATCTATAGTTTCTGATTCTATTACCTGTTGTTCATTTTGGGGTTTTTTTATTTCGTTATTAACGATTTTCCATTAAAATTTTCATTGCAAAGATATACATATACATATATTTGTTTTGTTTTTAGAAATCTGTTATAATCTGTTATGTACTGTTATACATATCTTGTTACATTCTATAGAATGCCTGGATGCCACGCCTGCCTGTAAAACATATATAAAATGTTTGTGTGTGTGTACGTACGTATATACAGTACATACATAAAGTTTACACATGGTATATATTTGTTATATACAAACACAAATATTCAAATTGAAGTTATGACTCTTTGCTTATATTTTTCTGATGTTTGTCGTCATGTATAATATATAGTGGTAGTAAAACTGAAACATTTGGTCTAAGAAAGAAATGAATAAAAAGTAAAAAAGAAATTGAGGAATCCTGACTGATCAATCTACCAATCATGTTCTGATGCCATGTTCTGTCACATTTATACTCATTTTTATTTTATTTATAAAGTGCTTTTTCTAATCACTAACTTTCTCAAAACTGTTGTACAACACATGAATAAACACAAAGTTTTCACAAAAATGTACAGTATTCACTGTAAAATTCAAAAACTAAAAGGCTCAAAAACTTGCGGGGTGCTTATAATCCCTGATTTCAAATATTCACGTAAATATAAGCGCTCATTTTTTTTAAATAATGGTTCTGGAGGCAGACGTGCATATGAGTTTTTATTAGCTCAATAACAGAAATAAAGAAACATTAGAAACGTTGCAACACGTAAAATGGAAAAAAATAACACTGGAAGAAGCACGAATAAACAAAAACAATGAATATTTGAACAGACTGACCATATTGCGTCCGGTAGTTCGCCATGCTAAAGGCTAACGGGCTAGCGCTTGAAAACGAGACCAGCAGCTGCAAAAGCTTCGGAGCAAACAGATTTCGCCGCACGTGCATTTAATTAAACATTTGTACACTTTGCACTGTCTGTCCAAGCCAAAATCAAAGCCAAGACGTAAATTCTTGATAATCTCACCACATGTTTGAAACCAGTTCCAGATCACCACAGACTGTCGGAGAAATGAGGGTTCGGGGACAAATCCCATGGAGATCCCAGTGTCAATCGCAATTGCATTCACTGTCAGAACCTTCTGGAAGTTCTTCACAAGCTATGGACATTTGCTTGATTTGCTTCACTGACACTTAAAGTCTTAAATATGCACAATTTGAAAACATTCAGACCGAATTTTTCTGGAAAGGAGTGTGAATATGTGTCTGTGTGTCCCTCACTGTGATTGGCTGGCCAGTAATCCGGGGTGTGTCTTGCATCCAAGCTCAGTTTCTGGGATTGACTTTAGTTCCTTGTGACTCGGAAAAGAAAAAGTAGTTAGTAAGTCAGATGGTTCAAGTTCAAGTTCTGAGCATTTGTAAGGTGCTTGTCTCAACTTATGGTGTTCTTATATATATATGGTGTCATAATAACTCCAGACAATATATATATTTGTAAACCTGTGGTATAAACATGTGACCACCAGTAACGTATTAAAACAGATTGGGTTTGTTGCTCTTGAGCACCCCTGGTGGTCACAGATTACTTAACAGCGAGTAAATCAGCTCTGTGTAAAGGATCACTGGTGTTTTATTCAATACAGCTTTGGCTATCTTTATATTCATAAAGTTTTGAGTTGATATTTTTTTCAAAATGATTTACCTACCAATGTGAAATGTGAGTAAAACGTTTATTAAAACGAACATTACTCAAGAAATAACAAAGATACAGGCATAACAATCCCGTTACTGTACTATTGCGTGTACAAAGTACAAAACCTTTCTCGAAGCAACTTATTAAAACAAAAAATAGGCTTAAACAGATCGTTCAAACCAAACTGAAATGAAAGACATTTTTTTCAACAATAGTAAATTCACAACAATCCATTAATCCATTAAATTACAATATGTTACCATAATAGGGAATTTTGCTAATAATTGTAGTATACTTCCATTACGTAAAGTAATTTACTCCATAGAATTTATAATACTATAATATTACCATAATTATACAGTTTTTCTATGTACTGAACTAAATATTGTGCCGATTTCTATTTGCCAAAATTTACTATAGTTTATACTCAAACATAATTATCATTTCGAGTTGTTGAAGGCTATGTATATTTTACATTATTTACAATAATAAAGACCTGAACTTGATAGGTAAATAGGTACAGACAATGTACATTTATTTGTAGTAAATAATAAGTGGTAAAAATCCAGGAACAATTTTAGTCCGTTAATCCATTAAATTAAAATATGTTTCCATATTATGGGATTTTCCTATTTAATTGTAGTATAGTTCCATTATGTAAATCAATTTACTCCATACACTTTATAATACTATAATATTACCATAATTATACTGTTTTTCTAAATACTGAACTAAATATTTGTCCAATCTATATTTGCCAATATCTACTATAGTATATTATTATAACATTAGTTTTCATTTCGAGCTGTTGAAGACAGACAATTGTACATCATTTACAATAATAAAGACCTGAACTTGATAGGTAGGGTAAAAAAAGTGGTAAAAATCCAGGAACAATTTTACTACTCAGGTACATTTCTGTTGTTGTGCAGAATGCCAGTCGACTGATCAATTCTACCTGCGGGACACAA
Source organism: Paedocypris sp. Pulau Singkep (assembly GCA_017309775.1). Lineage (NCBI taxonomy): Eukaryota > Metazoa > Chordata > Actinopteri > Cypriniformes > Paedocypris > Paedocypris sp. Pulau Singkep. Next base: position 291,128 of record MU204249.1, read on the forward strand.
AGCGAAACATCACGTTCCCACCAAACCGCTTCAGATGCAGAATCAAAGTGAGTGTGTGAGGAAGGATGTGGTTTGTGAAGGCTCACAGTGGTTTGATCCACAGTTCCAGCAGGCTCTCTAAGTCCACTGTTACTGCCTAGAAGTCCCTGGTACAGCACGGAACATCTCTTCCTAAGGCCTTAACGTTCTCGCACTCCTACATGCCACGGAGCGGTGCCAGTCTGTGCGCGAGAATGCCACAGAAACACCAGTCCTGCTTTCTGCTCGGGATGTTCTTCTGGGAGACACGGAGAAAGGGGTAGGAATTGGTTTCCGGTTCTTTGAACATGAATATACACGAGCTGCTGTGTTTACTGGAATGATGACACTCGGCCATCAATGCAAGAACATTTTAGGACTTTAAAGTTGACTCGTCTTGTTCTGTATCTGGCATTTTTCCCCACATTGAAATGACGGGAATCACTTCTTCTTTATTGTAAATCCTGGTTCATCTCGGTGGCAGATTGTGTGGAATATTTAAGCAAAATAGTGATGTGGACAAAAAAAGTTGTTTTTGAGAGTTTCTAGTGCATAAATGGATTCAGACGGAAAGTTGAAAGGCAGAGTGGGGAAGTTCTGGCCTGAACTTTAAACCGGCTTTATATTTTTGTAACAGAACATCACAAACAGATGAGAATATGGCAGAGAAACGAGAAAGCCAGCACATCCTTTACCGGGAAGCCAACTTCCTGTTGATTTCTTTTTTTTTTTTGGCTGACGGTAGGTTTGTCCCGTATTTTGTATCGACACGTGTAAATCATCCCTAAAAAATGAACTAGTGGATTGCAACTTTCTTTGTTTTCAAAGTAGAAATGGGCTCTATAAAAACTTTGCTAGCTAATGTTTATAGCTATTTTTTGTATGCGCTGTTTCCACGTTTGGATAGTTGTAGTGCAAAAAATTACAAATATTTTAGCCATCCCATAAAATCCGATTATCATTAGAGAAGTCATTTGAGTTTTAAAAGATTAATACGTTTCGAAATTTCAATTAAAGACGTTTATTTGAACGTTGCCAGAGTGATGTCCATGTCGCCCCGCCCACCCCAAATCGCCCCGCCCCTTTCAGTATGCGTCCCTTTAATTTTGGGTATTAAAAGTGGTCACCCTAGCTGACGGTTTCCTTTTGATGCGCAATATATGCATTCTAAATTAAATGTTTGCAATACGTCTGCGTGCTAAATTTTGTTCTACAAGTATTAGGGCATTTTTACGGCCTTTTTCATAGTTACAACTGTCTCAAAGCGCATGTGTGAAAATGTAATCAAAAGAAAAAAAAACGAAAATTGATGAGAAATATTACTGACAAAACTGAAAAATTTCATAAAACGTCCGGCAGAGGGCGCTAGTCACCAACAGCGGGAGTTAGTGGCGGGTGTACACCGCTAGTGCGGTTTGCTGAAGAAATAAATGTGTACAAAAACATATATTGATGTAAATAACGAAATTGTTGCTATTCATGTTATTAATCTAAAATAAATACCACATTTTAAGGACATGGACAGTCTGATGGAGGACAGACTGAAACATGGATTGACAGACGGACAGATGGAATAGTTTCCACATTCCGTACGTTTTACTCAAGAACAGTTTAAGCTAAACTGCTTAAGATAAAGACAAACTCCATCTGTCCCTATATTGGTTTCCTCATCATCATTTTGAGGATGGAAAACAGACTGACCTAAATATTCCTCTCACAGAAGCACAAAATACCTTCACGGCTTTCCAACAGAAGTCCTGATGAAGTGGAAAAGCTGTCTCAGCCTGCAGGTAAAACAGCATTTAGAGCAGATTTTGGGGTTTAAGTGTGTGTAGCGAGGAGACCCCAGTTTGAGGCCTGGTCAGGGTCTTTCCTTCAGGATGTTCCTGTAGCGTGGGTTTCCTCCAGGTCTCCAGTTTCCTCTTGAAACATGCAGGAGAATCAGCGTTTGGAATTTTGCCAACAAATGGGATAATGCGAATGTGTGTGTCTGGTTTGCCACCGATACTATACGTATCCCAGCTGGGATTGGCTCAGGCTCCACTTGACCCTGAAATGGAAAAGTGGTTCAGAAAACGGATGGATGGTATGTTGAATTAGGCCAAAACCATATTACCCAAAACTATACTTGAGTAAAGGTACAAATACCTTACTGTAAAATTACTCTATTCCAAGAGGACTTGAGTAAAAGTCGTAAAGTATACAATTGTGAAAGTATTTTACTCCTACTGAAGTTAGGCTAAAAAAAACACCAAGAAATGTGAAATAAGATAAACTTTATGATGCTTTATTTCCTAATTTAGTTATGAACCTTAACACCTCAATGTTTGAAAATGTCAGTCTCAGTCAAACTCAAATGTGCAAAAATGTGCAACCGTTAATTTACATGGATTAGCTGATAAATAGCATCCAGTACCTTCAGCGTCCTGCAGATGGCGATATTGCAGATACTCACACAAGAAATTAACGAAAAAGACGCCGACTCGTCTCATTCAAATGTAGTGGAGTAAAAAGTACAGATACTCAATCACAAATGTAGTCAAGTAGAGAGCAAGAGTTGCTTATACTTTTGATACTCATAGTACAATTACAAAGTAGACAAAATACCCAAGTAAAGTAACAAAGTCCATGTACTCAAGTACTTTACACCACTGATTTGAACACAAGGTGCACGTGAAGAACACCTCTTTAACCGCAGGGGAAGGAAACAACTACAAACCCAAAGCTAAACTCTTGTCAGAATGGGACATTCCTCCACTGATTCGCTATAAAAGCGTTCCGGAGCGAGAGATCGGCTCGACACTCTTCTCACCAAACACCACTAAAGCGCCAGGAAACTCTTTCTCTCTCTCGTGTTGTGGCGTCTCAAACTTGCGCTCAGGTCTCGAGATCTCTGACCTTTATAGAGTGATTATGACACCTCAGTGACACTTAATGCAGATTATTTCACAATATGCTTTTTTATTATTCTATATTGTTCTAAATTTTTTATTAAGACACTGCTAAGTTTATTTCACCTTGGTTAGAAATATAATAGTGCTTGTGTTATAGTTAATTGTTAACTGGTGTTATACAGTATTTTACACCTGGAGAGAAGATGAATTTATTATTATAAATTCATTCATTGTTAATGCAAACGTGACTATACAATGCGGATAAAGGTAAAGCTTGTTAAACTAGAACTTGAATTGTTATATAACGCGCGTGTATGTGTGTTTATTGCATGCACGTGTGTGTGTGTATGTGTGTTTGTGCACCCTTGTACTATATGTGTGTGTGTGTGTGTGTGTTTATGCACGTGTGTTTATATGTGTCTGTGTGATCATTTTCATGTTTGATATTTACTGTATGTGTATGTATTTGTGTGTGAGTGTGTGTATACATGTGTGTGTGTTCATAAACACATGTTTAAATGTATTTGTGCATGTCTGTGTGTAACTGTGTACTCTGTGTTGTATATGATTTGTG
>MU204249.1:296075-315962 GCA_017309775.1 Paedocypris sp. Pulau Singkep
ATAGATAGATAGATAGATAGATAGATAGATAGACAGACAGACAGACAGACAGACAGACAGACAGACAGACAGATAGATAGATAGATAGATAGATAGATAGATAGATAGATAGATAGATAGATAGATAGATAGATAGATAGATAGATAGATAGATAGAAGGATGGATAGATAGATAGATAGATAGATAGATAGATAGATAGATAGATAGATAGACAGATTGTCAATAGATGGATGATACACAGACAGACAGACAGATAGATGTATGGATGGATGGATGGATGGATGGATAGATAGATAGATAGATAGATGGACGGATTGATAAATCGATGGACGAACGGACAAACAGACGTATAGACGTATAGACCATTTGAACGGACAAACAGACGTATCAATTAGCACGAAATAAAGAAAAACAGACAAAAAGAGGTAATTACATAATAACTACATACAGTATTACTCCAGTACTATAAAACAATTGACTGTATCTATGCTGTACACGAGTGAAACCCGTCAGTGTTTTCCACACGGCCGTGCTGTGATGACACGGATCCAGACAGACACGTCGGCCCTCACACGTCCAGCGAGACCCCGCAGGTACGGCTTTTACTGACTCTCACCACACTGTTACTTTCGTCACGCAACGCCTCCCAACGCACGCAGACTGCTCTGTTTCCGCTCCAGACAGAAGAACGCGGGGGGAAACGGAAAGATCACAAACGCTTCTCAACCCGGAGCTGCTGACCAACACTGGCAAACCGGTTTGAGCTGACCACACTGCTGGACGGGATCAGCATCAAACGGTATTTTTAATAAAGTGGTCAACAGCAGTTGCACAAACATTCTAAAGAAGCTTAGGAAAACAGGGAGAGAGAAGCCTTCTTATGTCCGCTGGAATGTCCGCCAGGCCCCGTTTCACCACCCCGGGACACACAGGGGCTCTTTGTGACTGTTGACTGGCCACACAGTACCGGAGCGCTCTGGAATTCTGGGCCTGTTTGTCCGGCAGCAGGCAAAAGCTGTTTATTTTCCTTGACATTTCTCGATACAGTATGTGCGTGTTGGAGTGTGCCTGATCCGGACGCATTTCTACGAGTGAAATTAGAAACAGAAGGAAAATGTTTGACTTTAATTTGCCAGTGTGTTATTTGAAACCGTGGAGTCGGGGAATGATAAAGAAAAGCGCCGCTCGAATCCGACGTGTAGAAAATGTACCACGTGTTGAGGCGAAATACTGCCGCGGAAATGAACTCCCTCAAACTGCAATTAAAAAGCTCCGACAAGTCTCAGACACGAGAACATGATTAGAGGGCCTCGGACTGTGCTAATGCGGATCATTTGCTGGGGAATAGATGCTGGGAGAGTTACACAAGAGAAATGTAGTCAGTGTGAGGAATCAGGCATTCTATGGAATTCCTAAAGATGTCGAAGAATAGAGAATAGTTTTCTCGCTAGAATGTAGAACTGAAACTTCTTTCAATGTTTTAGAAGAAGTCGGACAACATCCGATATACTTCTGATAAACAAGAAATCGGCACAATATATATATATACATACACACATTTTTTTGGCACATGTTGATAAATGGTTACAAAAAAGCACAGAACACCGATCGAACCCAAGAGTGTAAAATTCTACACCTTACCTATAATATATAATATATAAACATTGGTATCCATACTTTTCTCATATGCCCCTAATTTGCACTATTTTGTACAACTGTTTTGCACAACATCTTTTTTTACACACAAGTCGTTTTTGCACTGCTACTTGTTCCTTAATGTTACTATCTGTAATTTGTTTGTCTTGTTTGTACCGTACATTGCACTATTGGAGTTTGCACCTAAGTTTTTCACTCACCACAGCTCCCACGCTGGGGTGATGTGACAATAAAAGTGATTTGATTTGATTTGATTTGAAAATGAACAAAAAAAAGGTGAACATCATCTTTGTCTGCCCAGTGACAGAATTGTTTAATTTAAATTCATGTATTTATTTACGTAATTTACTGGGGAACACAGTAGAGGAACATACGTATTCAACCATATGTCTGGCAATGTGAGAAATCAGGCATTCTATAGAATGTTGAACAATGTTTTCTCACTAGAATGTTTCGTCAGTGGTACCTGACTTTTTTTTGACCGTTTTAAAGAGTTACAAAGAAGCGCAAAACCAGAAGTCTGAAAACAACCAATATTCTTTCCTTTTGATTTTTTCATTTTCCCAAAACTACAGAAATTGCAAATACAGTAATAAAAATACATTTTTCGGCAAACATTGATAAATGGTTACAAAAAAGCACAGAACAATGATAAAACCCAATAGTGTTAAATTAACAGTTACAGTTAAAGACACCTGGAGTTTTATTTTGCCGTTTTCCAAATTGTAAGTATTATTAATTATAACGTAATTTACTGGGAAATAAGTGCTGGAAAAGAGTCACACAAGAGGAACATATTCAACCGTATGGAGCGACAGATAAACAAATAGACAGATGATAAGTAGAATCAACTTTGAAGTAATGTTCACACTTTCAAGCATAGGAGCATAACACATTTATTTGCACATCATTACAAACAATTGATTGGCAGAAGATATAGTTATCATCATGTAAACACAAGGCACCTGTGATGTTACTTTTATAATGTAGATGTTTTACATTAGAACAGTAGGTTGACATTTTTAAATATATAATAATAATAATAATAATAATAATAATAATAATAATAATTGAACCTTTATTAGTCCCTCATGGGGAAATTTTTTCTCTGCATTTAACCCATCCGATCAGAATTGTTATTGAATATACAAAAAGTGAAATTTGGCCTAATCACAGAAGCAGCCTGCAGTAGTGTGAATTTTGGCAGTTTTCCAATTTATAATTTTTTGTTGGTTATTTATTTGCACAACTTAGAAAAAATTGTGATACGTTCCGTATTTTCACAGCATCGGCCTAGCAGTCTGTGGAACGACTTTGTTATAGACTGTATACATTTAAAATGATATTTTTGGAATGATTGCATTTTATTGTGGAATTAATTTTGAAATCAATTTTTAATACATTTAGCGACTTTGCGTTGGTCTGGAAGTAAGAAAAGCGCTATATAAATAAACTTGAACTTGAAATGTCACTGCTATGGGGCAGGGAGCAGATTGTTTTGTATGTAAGTCAATGGTGGGACCCCATTATGAAATAAAAGCCAGTACGAGAGTGTGTGAGTGGGTTTGTGTGTGTGTGTAAGTAGGTTATTTACATCTTAAACCCTAACACACACTATAAATTGGAACCTAATCCAAATCCTGTACACATGGAGTGTGACTTCCTGTTATGAGAGATATTTTCAAAGCATTAATCTCGGAACAGAATTTCTCACATGCTTAAGCTGCTTTAAACTTCACCCACAATAATTATGCTGTCGTATACCTCTCTACCTCAGTTCATCTTTGGCCGACTAAACAATTACAATGACATCATCCCCTCGAAAGCTCGACTTATCAGGGTGTGTGTATGTCTGCACCTTCCGGAAGCCGTCTGTTTATTTCATTCAAAAAGCTTATATGGGCCTAAAACTTGGAACTGAGAGAAACTTGTCTATTATTAAGGAAGGCAGGGGCTTGTGTGTGTGTGTGTGTGTGTGTGTGTGTGTGTGTGTGCGCTCCAATCCAGAGAATTATCCCATTTCCTAAGCAGTAATGTCAGCACGAGGCCAAAGACGTTTCAAACGGCACGTACTCGAATCATGCGAGTCTCAGTTTTACTCCAGGAGCGGCATGTTAAATGAATTTGCTTGATGTGTGTACAGAAGAAAAACTGTACCACGCCGATTTGTAACTAGGCGATTCTAAAAAAAGCATAAAAAAAAAAAAACATTTCTCATCTCGATAATGACAGACAGAAGATAGATACTGTTGATAGATAGATAGATAGATAGATAGATAGATAGATAGATAGATAGATAGATAGATAGATAGATAGATAGATAGATAGATAGATAGATAGATAGATAGATAGATAGATAGATAGATAGATGGAATGATAGATAGATAGATAGATAGATAGATAGATAGATAGATAGATAGATAGATAGATAGATAGATAGATAGATAGATAGATAGATAGATAGATAGATAGATAGATAGATAGATGGAAGGATGGATGGGTGGATGGGTTAGGCCAATTTTCAAAGTTAGTCAAAGTGGTCAGCCAATTTGTAAACTGGTCATTCTGGCTTTGGTTATAATAAAAATATATAGTATTTGCATTCATGATTATACTGTATAACAGTCATATATTTTCATACGTATATAATAACGTACATTTTGAAGAGTGAATGTAAAATTTAGCACTTTACACTTTCTGTGGCATTTGAAAAAATGTGATTATATTGTAACACCACATATTTACACACAAAAAAATGAATGTATAATTTAACAAATGAGTGAATAATGTTAAATATTCGCAATATTCTCACATTTACACTGGTCAAATTGCTTGCATTATGGATGGTAGATATTTGACATTAGGTCTACTAAAAATATGTACGGTATGATGGATGTCAGACAAATTACGGATATTTTACACTTGTAGCATTGTTAAAATTACTTTTCTTCAAGAGAGAAACCGGCCTTCAGATAATTATTTCGAAAAAGCGTAATGCATTTACAACATATAATTAAACTATAGGGTCAAAAGGTCAATTATAGTGATCAGAGTTGAACCACGTGAGATTGTTTTTGCTCAGTGTCCGTGACCAGCAGTGATCTGTCCACACGGTGAGGCGTTAAATCACACTCCCAGCATCGGAATGTCCGCTCTCACGGCAAAAATCACCCACTGTACCTCAGTCCTGACATTTACAGAAAGTACTTTGCCCCATTTTGTCAGGACGCCAAAACCAAGGAATTTTTCATGGCAAAAACATATCCTGTTTGCATGCTGATCCACGTAGACAGTTCCTCTCTCAGAACTATCGCGAGCTGCAGTAGTGCGACTTTTGGCAGCTTGCCAAATTTGGTTTTATATGTAAAGAGGTGTAAAGTGAGTACCTGAAAACTCGACTGAAGTGAAAGTACAGTCACCTTATTATAAAAATGATTCAATAACAAGTTACAAGTCATCAATTTCCCCACTGTGGGACTAATAAAGGCTATATTCATTCATTCATTCATTCAATTTCAAGAAGACTTAAGTAAAAGTTGTGAAGTAACCCATTTTTAAAGTACTTGAGTATTTTACTTCTACTAAATTTAGGCTCAAAATAGCACCAATAAATGTGAAAAACAAGAAACTTTTTAAATGTGTCCATTCAAATGTAGTGGAGTAAATAGTACAGATACTCAATCACAAATGTAGCCAAGTAGAGAGTAAAAATTGCTTATATTTTTGATACTCATTATCAGTACAAAGTAGCCAAAAAGTACCCAAGTAAAGTAACCAAGTATGTTTAAAAAGGCTATTTTTTGAATGGTTTTCTCAGGCATTTTTAACTTTAACATGGCCTGAATAAATCACGTTAATGACGTAGTGGTTGAATATTCAATATTAGAACACACTCCATCCCTATTGGTGGCCACATGGAGCTTTCTGGATTCTGTAGAATCCTGGGGAGGAAAAGAAGGTCAGAGGTCAACAAACCTAATACTGGCAGTGGTGTACAGTTTATATATTTTTTAATACATTTTAGTGGCTTAAACAGATGTGGTGACCTTCCGAGAAGTCCAGCATTGTGAGTAACGCGTGGTGATGTTAAGGAGAGGTTCTTTACAAGCTCAGGGATTAAACCATACAGGCCCATCAGCAGTAAAGCCAGACTATTAATGTTTTTACACTCTCAGACTTCCCAGGGCTCCAATTCAGCAGGAACCAGACCCAGACCTGACTTCTTCCATCCGTTTCATCTCGATCCCCTGGCACAGAGATATAAATCAGAAACGCAAGAAGGCCGAGAGGGTGTTTTCCAGGATTTCTGCTGACCTCCATTAAAGCTGTACAGCTCTGGAACAACGACTTTAGCACGAGACTGCTATCATAAAGCACAGATTCACACCGAATTAAACATCAGGTCAGCAGCTTTACACAAATGTCAATGAGACTAGACGTGTCTAGACACCAGGTTTGGACTTTCACATTAAATATCCACAGAAACATTTGATGAATTGATTTATTTTGACATATTCAAGATTTACATTCGCATCCTAATAATGTCATGTGTATTATTTTTAACCAGATTTTGGTATTTCTAAAGAGTAAATTCATCCAGTGCTGGACTGCACTAATACACTCAACGTCTTGGGCTTGACTTGTGTAAATCGTTGTATAGTAAAGTTGTATAATAATCTGATTATACTGTAGCTTTGAATTTTTTCAATAATATTATTCTTAAAATCTGATTATTCTACTGATATTCCAGATAGTTTTCACGACACATCAGCACATACATGTCTGTAGACGAAGAAAAGATAACTGCAAAATGTGTACTTTTTCTTGCAAAAGAAATACAGTTTCACCACACTTTACAAATGTCTCCCCTTTGAAACGAAAATTTAATCTTACAAAGGTGTCGTTGAGAAAATGTTGTTTCTCTTTACAAAATTCTTTCACAATACGACAGACCAATTGTTGTAGCGACAAGAACGTTAGGTGGGTTTTTTTTTTCATAACACTATATGCAACATGGAAGAACTCAGATGTGTAAAAGAGTTTTATCATACTTCACCCAGTGAAGTTACTTTCACTGTAATTATTATAGTTATTACAATATTTTATTATGTTAAAAAAAAAACATTTTGTCTGAATATACAGATTCTCTGTACGGATCAGAGAATTTATTTGTAAAATTCGTCCCATTTTACAAAAATTTTGCTTTACAAAACTGCTGTTGGCACGAATTGATTTCTTAAGGTACCACTGTAATACTAATAAGTTGTACAGTCTCACAATAGGTGGTATTACACACTTGCGATGTTCAAGTGTTTGGAACATCAAAGGTCAAGAGTTCAATTCACAAGGAAAACACGGATTTTTTTAACTACAAAACAAAAACGCACGTTAACGCGAATCCATTTTCTTTTGTAAAAAAATAATACAAAAGGGAATAAAGGAATAAAGATTGTTTAATCCCCACTGGGATTAAGAATTATAAGCCTTGATTTTATCATTTTTTTATAAAATTGATTTTTTCAGTTTCGTTTCAGAAGACCAATTCCTAACAAATACTTCAACCGTTTCGGGTCGAACTTCTAATAAAGTATCTGTCACAGATCCCGGCTCAAAGCCGTGTCGACCTTTTATCATGAAGTCACGCTCGGACTTTTATTCTGAAGTTTACCTTGCTGCTGCCATCTTGGTTTATCCCCATGCTATTGCGATCGTCTGTAACCAGGTGTTTTGTGTTTGTGATTATTGTCAATTAGTCGGTGTATTTAAGTTCGTTCATGTCTTGTTTTCTTTGCCAGTTTGTCTTTGTACCTGTCACTCGCCTCTAGTCTAGTCTTGTCAAGTTTATGTTCTCGTTCATGTATTTTTGGATACCAACCCTTGCCTGTGACCCGACCTCGATTCTGGATTAAACCTTTATTTGAACGTTTAACTCCTTGCGCTCCTCCTGGCTATTTGCACGTGAGTCCAACCCTGCCTTAGTCTTGGTGACAGTTGATCCATGACAGTACCCCTTCTATGTCTGTTTGTGCTAAAAAAAAAAAGTATGGACATTTCTGTTAATGAACAGCATTTTTTTGTAGTTATATACTTTATTTAAAGACAAAGTTCAGCTGAAAAGCATCATTTATGAATCATTCATCAATGACGTCACAGACAGAAAGCCTGGGAGAAGTCTGTAAAAAAAACAAGAAACTTTCTTACAAGAAATTAACTTTTTTAGCATTAGGAAACCTAAAACAAAGCGAAATCTATTTTATGAAATTTCAGGTTTGTGGGACAATTTTTCAAAATATGAAAAAGTTGGCTAATTTTATTTGCAATTGCATTTAAGACACGATGGACACAAAAAGGAACTGATTTTCAAACGCCTTAACATTGCGATATAACAGGCAAAATGCACGCAAGTGCAAATACAATTTACAAACCCTGTTTTTCTACATAAATACCTTACCAAATGCACACAATTTGGCCACAAACTCCATTCACCAATGATGTTGAACTTACTCTTGCTAGTTTCTGAACAATCACATTTCAAACGTCCATTTAGCAAAACATAAACGTTTTTCGCACGTTCTCCCAGCCGCCTTTTGCCATTACGAAGGTCAAATAATTTGGACACCATGAAAGCATTTCGAACAGCAAGTGCAGCCATGAGTCATCTAACTCTAAAAACACATGCCCCGCATCCAATGCCGCTATAAATTCCAGTTCTGTTGTTAAAGTCCCAGATAATGGCTGATAAATGACTGACAAGTGCCTGACCAGTGCTAAAGCGACGAAGCAAGTCACGTCATAGAAAGACAATGTCACGGTGTAAGTTTAACCCGCCGAGCTTTGAATCGGAACCAGCAGAGTTCACAAAAATACACGTGCACTTGCATCACCAAAACGTAAAGGTATTTAGTCTGACCCGAGGACCCGAGCTCTTGACACAGAGCAGAGCAACCATGACACAACCCACATGCCATGTCTCTGCAACGGCTGTGTTTCTAAAAACAGCACAGGAGAACTATACCAGTACACATGGCTGGAGAACCAACATCTGCCATGTGGCCTCCTTGCCTTTGGTGGTCGATCATGCCACCCACCGCCATCGTGTGTGGCTGAGAAGACCTCAAGACCTCCAGCATGAAGCTCTCCGTGTTACGGCGAAGCCAATAGTTGTTTATTTATTGATCATTTATCTTTATTGCCACGTTGGCTGCAGTTGATGTCTCCACGGGACTTACAGACTAACTGAATAAAAAAGTTTAAAAGGACTTTCTGATGTGGAAGAAACGTGTACATGTAAAAATATGTAAAAATGAATACATGTAAAAAATGTAAATATTTTTTTAAATACCTATAACCACACTGTAAAACATTTTTTATTTAACCAATTAAAAAAAAATAGGATAATGATTCACATCTATGTTTTATTACTTGGTCCAACTAAAAAATATTAACTTGACCTAATACTTAGTATTTATTAAGTAATAAAATAAAAAAATATATAATTATTAAGTAATAAAATATAGATGTGAATCATTACCCTATTGTTTTTTAATTGGTTGGATGAATTTTTTTTTACAGTGCATCTTTCATAGCGTTTTGGTCTTATTATATTAAAATACAAAATTATGCAAATATATTACTGAATATACATTATTGTTTATATATAGTCATAATCAGCGCTGTCACATTTAGTCACATTCATTACTCAAGTAGAAGTATAGATAATGTTTTCATCTGTGTCATGTAATGTGTGTTAAAACGGCATTAAGACAATTGAAATTATTATTGAAAAATAATATTAATATAATTTAATTAAGTAATTTAATTGAGTTTGCGGTGTATCGCGATAATTTACATCCATCCAAATCCTCTTGCCAATTTAAAAAGTACTAGTGAGCTTTAGCATTAAAAAAATGCGATTTGTTTTTTCTCGTAAGATTTTAAAAAGTGCCTGATTAGCAACCATTTATACTTGTCAAAAGTTACTTAATTCCGTCAGGAACTGCACAAGGTGAACGAGTTAATGATGTCACCATGTTTTGTCGCCACTTAGCAACCGCTAATGCATTAGCGCTAAATGCGAACACAATAGGACTCTATGCTAACGCTAAAAACACCAGCAGGAAGTGCACTCTTGTGCGCAATTGACTTCTGATCCATTTAACGGAGCTTTTAACATCTCTATCTATTTTTCTATCGATCCAAAGCGTAACAAACAGCACACTCTGACTGACGTCAAGCTGTCTTTCGATCTCTGCTCCGCATCATCGCTCTCTGAAGCATTCCTGTCATTTTTACCGCCATATTGCAATGTTACGATCATGTGTGGATGTGTTTAGCATGAGACAACCACCAGCAGAGAAATGAATCATTCTGCAGCACACACACACACACACACACGTGTCTGGGGTCAGGTTAGTGATGTAACGGATGTGAGAGGGATCTGCTCATTCACAGACAGCTGATGCTTCAGGGACGAGGAGTGTAAAAATAGCTCGGTTTGGTTCGGCTCACTGACTCCGGAATCTCATCTTTATTTTTATTAGTCTGCTCCATCTCCCCTGCTGAGCTCCTCTCAGCTCATCAAGGCTAGAGATGTCCAGCTGCCCAAAAAAGAAGGGAAAAGCATTGCTTAAAATGTTTTATATACACGATAAAAAGAATTGAGAGGTTTGAGATAGGTATTGTGGATTTTAGAATGAAACTGGGTCTATTCGAGACTCTGTTCTGTGGTTGGCTACAGCTCCCCTTAGACCCAGAAATTGAAAAGCGGGTTAAAAATGGATATATAGTTAAAAAATTTTAAAATAGATACCATGTATGGATATATGAGTGTGAGGTTCAAGTTCCAAGTTGAATCTTTTGGATTTGTTTAATCTATTGTTGAATAGTTTTAGGGCTTTATAGTCTTTTGGTTTCCCTTCAAGCCTACTTTTGTTTGTGTTGGGTTTTTATTTTTTGCTATATAATAAAATTCTTCCTAAAGAAAAGCCAAAATAAAAGCCAAATTAAATAAAAGTCAAATCATCAATCATGTTCGTAGTGTCTATTTTTTTTTAATTATAAGATACATTTATCTCATACCGTTATGTCGTTAGACGGCATAAGTGTCTGAGATAAATTAATCTTTGATATCATTTTTTTTTATATTTTTCTAAAAAAAAATCCCCAGATGTAATTTTTTGAATTTGTTTAATTTTTTTGTAGTTCAATTTTTCTTTTTTTTCTTTCGCATCCCAAACAATGAGTTTGCATAATTTTTTTATGAAAAACAAACAAATAAAGAAACGTAGGTACGTTTAACAAAAAAAAGGTTGACATTCAATAAAAAAGTTGCAATATTTTTGCAACCAAAAAAAAAAAATTTTTAATAGCTTCATTTGTCAGCTAAGCCAGATGCAAAAGATTTTTTACTTCCCCAACAATGAATTCGCAAAGTTTTAATTCATATAGTGTAAAAACTCGGTGACGTAAACTTTTCACATGTAAAACATTATCTTTTGTCCATGTGTCAGAACAGCGGAGTGCGATCGGCTTAGATGTTGATCTCAAAGTCAGTCTGAAGGTGACCTTTGACCTGCGCTGGATGTGAGGAAGTGTTGAGTGAGCGCTGTGAGGTGCTGGATGGTAAAGCCGTCTGGCCACGCCGCACGCAGCTCCCAGCTTTCCCGAAGGCAGGAAATTCCTCTTTTGGGCCGTTCCACACCTGCACAAACATATCGTGCCATAGCATGAGAGAGACTCCACTACTGACACCCAAACAAGCCACGCTAAACCACACGGGCCCATAGATCCTGTGCTACGTCTGCTAAAAAGCCATTTTAAGTCATCATTTTCAAAGCCTTGAGTGCGTCTGTATGAAGTATATACCAAAATCACATGTCATAAATCCTTTTTTATGAAGCCCTGAGAATTTCCTTATTTTTGTGAAACTGGCACGGCAATTCAAAGGCAAATGCCCTTTTTTGTTAAGTGCAAGACGAAAAGCTGCTTTTTGAAAAGTTGTCCATTTTAATCCAGGCGTTACAAATAAAACAAATTACCGTGTTTATATGCCAAATATAAGCACCCCCCCCTTGATTTTTCAGGCACAATATTTTTTTTTCATTAAATTATGTAATACATTTACGGCTAAATCATGTAAATTTTTTCTTAAAATATAATTGTATTTTTTTTAACAAACCTAACTGTGTGACTCACATCACTTCAATGTCTCGTTACTTAAAAAATATTACCAAAAAAGTGAGGCTTTAGGCCTTTTCACACCAGAGCTCGATTTTTGTTAGACGTAAATATTCATTCATGTTTTTCTCTGTGCAGCAGGCAGAGCAATTTAATTGTGTTTGACTCCGGTGTTCTTTGTTTTGAACTAAAAACTTATTTTAGCGTGAATCAATATGGTCTGTCTGTTAAAAAACGAATGATTGTATTTAGTATTTATTCAGATTACGTCTTCCAGTGTTATTTTGTCCCTGTTAAGTGTGGCAGCGTGTCTAATGTTTCTATATTTCTGTTACTGAGCCAATAAAAACATATGCTTGTCTGCCTCCGTAACTATTATTGAAAGATAGAAGCAGATTTCCATTTTTTTGTTCCTGACTTAAAATGTGGAAAAACAGCGCTTATATGTACGTGCCTACTCGCGATTATAAGCACCCTGCAAGTTTTCGAGCCGCTGAAATTCGCGGAAAAGACGGTATGTAGAATTTGTAATTGGCATTTTGTTAAATAATTAGCTAAAACACAACATTTATCAACTAAATGGTTTGCTAGATTTGTATTCGATTAATTGTATTGTACTTGAGTGAGCTTGTCAATATGGCCACTAGGGGTCGTATCGAAATTGTGTTCTGCATTTAACCAGCCAGTGAAGTTTCACACACACTGTGAAGTGAACACACACAAACCCGGAGCAGTGGGCAGCCTTACGTTGTAGAGTTGATTCGAAAATGCAAGATTTGCATGGCAATTCCAGCTCCTACTACTGAACCATAACTGCCACATTACAGATGTTTCCAGATGCTTTAGAGTTCAGTTACATTGTTCCATTATCGGAAACAGCGACGCAACTATAAAACGTGAGCTTGGAAAAACATTTGAGCTCATGACTCGTGACTTTAAACTCATAGGTGAAATATTTCTCCAATTTCATCTTTTCCACTAAAGCTGCAGTTTAACTTCACATGTTCGCAGCGACAGCCATGACATAGTTTGGAAAAACTCTGAGCGTGTCAGTTTAACCTAAAAGCAATTTAAATTGGAGCGGGACTCTACATCATCGCGCAACGTTAATGGCTTTACATCATGGTGAACATTAAACACAACGCTACTGACTGATAGGACTGAAAATGAATTAGACTTTACCTTTTCATATCTAAATAAAAGATATTTTTTTACACTGTCTACTATATAATACATATAATATATAAAATATGATATAAAAATTATACACAATTAATGTATTTGAATGAATTTATTGTTTAAATAATAATTAATAAATAATCCAAATCATTGTCTTTGATAACATAGTAGAGAATAATTATATGTACAGTATAAATAATCAGATATACATGTATTGTTTTAAAAATAATTAAGTCAAATCAGTTGTTTTGATACCATGTGTTAGATAGGTAGGTAGATATGTACAGTAGATAAATAGATGGTACGTAAGTATATAGATTAGATAGATAGATAGATAGATAGATAGATAGATAGATAGATATATAGATAGATAGATAGATAGATAGATAGATAGATAGATAGATAGATAGATAGATAGATAGATAGATAGATAGATAGATAGAGACAGGACAGACATTCATGTGTGTATGTGGGGGGGGGTCTATACATTATCTATGTATTTATTTTATTTGTTAAATACTAGTTAAGCCAAATCAGTAGTTTTAAACACATAACATGAACTGCTGTAATTAATTGAGTTATTCTGTCAAAGGCTGGTATATGTTTCTCTGAGAGTGTGTGAGTGAAGCAGCGTGTGAGTTTATTGTGAGAGAAGTCAACAGAGAGCGGTGAGAACGAGTGCGGAGCAAACACACATGTCGCGTGGAGACAAAACCATCATCATCATCTCAGACGTCAGCAGGACATAAACACAAATGGATGACGAACAAGCTTAAGACAATTTTAAAGTCTGTTTTTAATTCCATTATAATATTGAAAAATGTCTACATTAATTGAGTTTATATTAAAAAGAAAACCACTAAATAAATAATCTGAGCATATGTAATTAGCGCACTATTGCATTTCTGATCCACTTTATACGTATATTATACACAGTATTATAATAAAATATTGCATATTTTCAATTTGAACCAATCAGAATCACTCACTGATTGGTAGAGGGATCGCGCACCGGCATAGTGAGATGGGGATTTGAAACAGATGTTTGAGCAAAAGGAAAAAAAAATCACATTTTCCACCCTAAAAAAACAGCGCATGAGGCTTTATCAACTTCCCAGAATGTTCAAAAGCAAAAGGTGTTGGAATGATGATTCCCGAGAGGGACGTGGTAGACCGGTCCGGGCCCAGAGCCAGAGAAAACACATCAGTAAATGCCCAAACAGGCCGAACAAAACATTTGAAACGGAATCTGAATTGAATCCAGAATTGGAACAGTGTGATAATAATTGCCCATTGATTCACAATAATGGAAAATGAATGATGTTAACGTGAAATAATATAATTATTTAATATTCATTTTTTTTTTACATTCACTGTTGTGTTATTAG
Organism: Paedocypris sp. Pulau Singkep; assembly: GCA_017309775.1. Lineage (NCBI taxonomy): Eukaryota > Metazoa > Chordata > Actinopteri > Cypriniformes > Paedocypris > Paedocypris sp. Pulau Singkep. The sequence goes on from MU204249.1 coordinate 310,476, forward strand.
GTCAAATAAAAAATTTGCTTTTTTGTTTTGTTTTTATTTTTTTGTTTCATTTTTTGCTTTGTTTTCTCTTTTTACTTCTGAAATTTACTTCTGGATCTGAAATTGTTATTTATCTAGGATTAGGGAAAAAAAATTTGCGAACTTGAATAGATGCTTAAAACAGTATACTACATAATACTATACACTATATTTAAAAAATATACATATATATATATATATATATATGGGATATGTGTTTATTTGTTTATGTTTTTAACTCTAAACCTTCACTTCATTCAAAGTTATTTCCAGGGCACGAATCCCATTACACATATCTGCACACACGGACGCTTTGACTGTGCCAGGTAAGAACATAAATAGAAACAGACCTACATTCACAAACTTTCAAAACACTTTTACGTAACCCTCACCTAAGATTCATATGTTCATATCTCGTGCTGTACAATCATAGGAGAGAGATGTGTTCAGGCCATGTTGTTATTACTGACAGCTCGCGTCCCCAAAGACACAAAATATGATCCTCCAAAAATTACGATTTTACGGCCTTTCCCATAGCTTTATTTTTGGAGCTTTAGCTCTTCCTGTAACTTTTTTTTTTGGAATTCTTGTGTCTGGTTTTGGTGTGAAGCGTTTCATGTAGCCTTTCTTTCCGAATTACGGCATCACATGTAGCTATTTTTTGCTTTATTTCCAGTAGTTTTTCTTTAGGAGCTTCCTCGGTTCCTGTATCTCTTCGTTTTGAGTCACCGCATTTCCCAGTAACTCTTCTTAGAGCTACCACATATCCTGTAGCTCTAATTTTTGAGCTACCACGTTTCTTGTAGCTCTTCTTTTTGAGCTATTGCATTTTCTTGTACCTCATTTTTTTTTAAATACCACGTTTCCTGTAGCTCTCCTTTTTGAGATACTCTTTTTCATGTAGCTTTTGTTTCTGAGCAACGGCATTTCATGTAGCTATATTTGGAGCTACCTCATCACCTGTAGTTCTTCTTTTGAGCAAACACATTTCCTGTAGCACTTGTGTTTTCTTTTACTCTGTCTATTTATATTTTATTATTACTTTTATGACTTTTAGTTGGTAACACCAACCGATGCTGCTCAAATTTCATTGTACCCCGGTATAATGACAATAAAGTTTCTGATTCTGATTCTGATTCCTTTAGAGATATCATAATTCTTGTAGCTAGCTCTTCTTTTTGAACGTCCACATTTCCTGTAGCTCTTCTTTTACGCTACCATGATTCTTGTAGTTCTTCTTTTTAAGATTCCAAATTTCTTGTAGCTCTCCTTTTTGAGCTATTTCATTTTCCTGTGACTGTTTTTTTAAGATACCACATTACTTATTTTTGAGATACTGCATTTCCAGTAGCTCTCCTTATTAAAATACCAAATTTCCTGTAGCTCTTTATACGAGATGCCACATTTCTCGTAGCTACTACTTTTCTTGTAGCTCTTCTTTTTGAGCTACTACTTTTCTTGTAACTCTTATTTTTGAGCTACCAGACTTTATATATCTTCCTTCTGGCACACACTCTTCATTTTGAGCAACATGATTTCTTGTATCTCTTCTTTTCGGGATAAAGCATTTCCTGTACTTTCTCTTTCTGGGATACATCATTTGCAAAAGCTCTTTCTCTTGAATAACAGCATTTCATGTAGCTCTTATTTTCAACAGCACTTCTTGTAGCTGTTCAACATGGGTTCCAGTAGATCTTTTTAGCTTTTTTCAGTGGGCAGCCATACGTTGGGATAAGTCTTGCGGAAGAACACTTTAGTTGTGGTACTCGCCAGTCTGCTAAATAACTGTAAAGTAAAGTAAAGTAAGTAAGTCAGTCTAAGATTCAAATCTGCAACACTTTGGACACAAATCCAGCTCCCTAATACTAGGCCACCATTACAGTATTCCCTGTAGCTCATCTATTTGGACAACCTGATTTTTTCGTAGCACGTCTTCTTAAGTTTTCTGTTCTTTCAGGATTGTAGAATTTCATGCAGTTCTTTTTCGTTTTCCAACCTGGGCTCTACCTGAGACATACCTTCTTCATTTCCAGATTGTGTCTTTCCTCTAGCTCTTCTTTAGTGAAAAGTTCAACGCAACACTAACTTCTTATGGCAACAGACGTTTCAGTAGCGCTGTTGCTAGCAACGCTGGGATTGTGGGTTTGAGGCGAGCATGAGGTTGGCTAAGGTTTGACTGTAATGCAGGCTGCCTTGAAAAAAGCGTCTGGTAAATGTATAAATGGAATGTAAATGAACAATCGCCAAGGATCCAGTGGCTTGAGGACAGAAAAAAAGCGACAGATTGCGGTGGGGTCTCACGAGGAGGTTAATGACACCGTTTAGCGTGAATCATGTCCAGACAGACAGCGCCGCTCCCAAGGGCCCGTTCACGGACGTAGACAATGCAAGTCTGGATCCAAATGGGATTCTGCCAGACACATCAGCTCCAGATTCCAAACAGCCCGTGTAATCTACTCCATTTACTGTCTAGCTCTTGCTGGTTACGCTACACAAACAATCAGCACCGTTTCGAACAGAAAGATCGTTGTTTCTTCGCCGTATTTTCACAGTGTTGGTTTACTTGGCTCTTCCGTGCAAAGAGAAAAGCAAAGCACCAAAAGAAACGAAAAGTTGTGTTTTTTTTAATACAAACTATAAGGACAACAGTCTACAGAACAACCAGCTACTGTATTAAAAGGCGTGAGACTGTAAGAGGAGTAAAAACAAGAATTTTGTTCATAATGTGTCACGCACAGGAAATGAAGTTGCATCTGTGTTTCTGTTTCTCATCGTCTAGATATCTAATTTAACGCAAGAACAGTCCACAACACCAAGTTAAGACCGAAAACAACCATTTCACCAGCAACTGCAGAGTTGATGAATGAAACAAATGTAGAATTAGAGTATGTGTCTGTAATTACCTGTGATTCTGATGAATACTCTTACGGTGAAAAAAGACCCACTCGTGCTGTTAATAACAGCTATACTGACGTTTTAAAAAGCACCAACATAGTAAATAAATAAAAAAAAAGAATTGCCAATATTTATTTTAAGTGTGGAGTGGCACATTGGCACAAAGACCAACGTTCAAGTCCTGCCTGAGCTTTTTTGTGTAGACTTTGCATGTTCTCTGTGCTTGCGTGGATTTCCTCTGGGTCTCCTGTTTCCTCCCTTCTTCATAAACATGCAGGAGATTTGGGATCTGGTCAATTGTTTTCAGGTGTGTGAGTGTGTGTCTTGCTCTGTGATTGGTTGTCCCCACCAGAGGTGTTAAATAACAAAGTAATAATGCTTAGTTGCTTTACTTAACTAGAATCTTGAGTAATTGTTTTTTCCGCACACATTTTACGTCTACTTCCTACTTTTTTACGCAAACATCTGTACTTTCTTCTACCCCTTACTTTAAAAAAAATAGCCGCGTTACTCCTGTTTCATTAGTTTAGTTTTATTTCCGTGTTGTCATCTATCTAAAAAAAACATCCTTATAAATTGAGACATCCGTTATTTTCAATCTAATTAAATACAACAACATTTTGATATAAAAATATAGTCCTCTAATGGTATTTTTTCCTTGCACTACTTTTACTTTTTTACTTCAAGTAGTTTTTCCAGTACTAGGACCAGTACTTTTACTTGAGTTCAAAGTTGAGCTGATACTTTCAATTCCACAGAAGTATTTTTATAACTCTGGTAATTATACTTCTACTTAAGTAATGTGACAGAGTTAGTGACATTTTTCAGATCTGCATCACAATATAAGTAACACACAATATTCGTCAGTATACAATGTGTATAATGAAGCATATTATACAACTCCTAGGTTTAAAAGTTCATTCTGCTGATGAAAATAACTCTTCAATATTGTGTTCCCGAACTTGACATGATCAGCCAATGACCAGACGGCAGGTTTGCATTAGTAGTTTTACCCGGTTACACCCTTTAGAAACACAAACGAGGCCTTCTTCTCTTTCCACAGGATTGGGATTTTGGCCTATCACATCTCATCTGATTCAGCAACACTGAGGTGGAGTCTCAGATTAGAGCGTCGGGATTTCACTCGGCCATATGTGCTAATAATGTCCAACATCTGAACTAGCATCTGTATTAGATTCAGACTGACAGAGACTAAACAAGAGGGGTTTTGTGCTCCAGTAGTTCCAGGTCTGAGAAAGATTTGGGTTTCATTGAGGGTGGGAGAATTTTGGCTCGGGATGTATAACTATGACACCGACTGCTAAAACATGATGTCATTGTGATGTTATCGATGTCTGGTGCAAACTTCTGCAGAACCAGTGTCTGGTTCCTGGTCTTTAGCCACATTCCAAAATGGGAAAATGGGAAAATACAGATTACTAGTTATCAAGAGAGATTATAAAAATGTTACAAAGTCTCTGTATTGTCTGTTTGCATGCCTGTCTGACTGATGGTACGTCTGTCTGTCTATCTATCTGTCTGTCTGTCTGTCTATCTATTTAAATATCTGTCTCTCTGCTTACTTGTCTGTCCAGCTGTTTAGTTTGTCTTTTCATCCAGCCATCCATCATAAAAATTAAGACTTGGAAGGACATTAAAAATAAATAAGAAATGTAAAAATTGCATGTGCCCACATGAGAAACACACAAATAACAAAAACATACAGTACAAATATTTCAATTACTGTATATACGTATTTAGTTGCTGAATAATATCTGTCATTAATGACAGAATCTAAAATATCTTCTAAATCTAATATGATTCTTTTTATTTTCCGATAGCCAATTGTATAATATGTTTTAAAAAATGTAAAAGCCAAAACCTTTGGTTTGGATGTTTCTTGTGGAATGGAACATTTGTGTGTCACAAGGAGTCGCAGCCAATCACAGCAGCTCTGGGCCTGGAAGTGGGAGGAACACCCTGGATTGATGACCAATCACAGAGCCAGACGTTTTTTGTGAGAATCAGAGAAAGACCTGGAGGAAACACACGCAACCATGAGGATAGCCTTCATCTCCACACTAAAAAGACCCAATTGGTCCTCGAACACAAATGTAAAACGAAACCTTCCCTTGAATTAATCAAATAAATAAATTCCTGATGCAAAACCCGTGACTGCCTAATCTGAGATTGGATTGTAATTCAAAGTCTGTCTTTAACCCTCCTATTACGTTAGTTTCAGAGGAACATTAATGATGTTCACCGGTCAATTTCACCCATTTAATTATGCATATACTAAGTGTCAGAAAGTTAAAAGTTCCCCAAAACAGTGTGAGTATGTGAGTGTGTGTGAAAGAGTGAGTGTGAAATAGAGACGTACCGTACCGTACCGTCTTCTGCCGCTTATCCGGGGCCGGGTCGCGGGGGCAACAGCCTCAGTAAGGAGGCCCAGACTTCCCTTGCCCCAGCTACGTCCTCCAGCTCTTCCGGAAGAATTCCGAGGCGTTCCCTGGCCAGCCGGGAGACATAGTCTCTCCAGCGCGTCCTGGGTCTGCCCCTGGGTCTTCTCCCGGT
>MU204249.1:317978-335972 GCA_017309775.1 Paedocypris sp. Pulau Singkep
CTGCCATGGGCGGAGACTATGCCCCCTACTACCACGGCATTGTGCCCGCCCCCTGTCCTCCGGTCATGGGCTTCTACCAGCCCTTCCCTGGGCCGTATGGGGCGGGGTCCTTGCAGGCGGGGCTTCTGAGTCCCGCCTCTGAGTGCGCAGAGAGAACGTTGCCTCAGAACCAGCTGAGCCGGGGGCGGGGCCTCTCGCGTGTCTCGTTGATGCAGAAGGTACGAGCGGCTGGTGTCAAACAGTAAATACCGCGCGGACGCGTTTCATAAGCCAGTATTTGTTTTTGTAATATATTTGTAGTCTTTTCAAATCCCTTGTGTTTGTCGATGCGCTTCTGATTGTCGCCTGGATTTGTCCGCGTTGATTTCTAGAGTTTCCGTCTCTCCAGACTCGGACTCGTGTTGTGATAATGCAGTAGAAACAAAGGTTTTACAGAAATCAGCTGTTAGAGCTCAAACACTGAAATCACATGCAACTATCCATTACTAGGTTTTTAGAACTGTAAACATTGTGTGTATATATATATATATTGACACTTACCTCTAATACACGTTGTATCACTGGAGCTACATTTAAAATGATATATAAAAAGGGACTCATGACACAACCCTTGATTTACAGACTTTAATTTGAAATTAAAAGTTGGAAAAAAGAAAGTATACGTACATTACACATACATATACACTCACTGTAGATGCTTTGCAAGTACACAAAGGCTTTGGGACACAAAAAGTACACGTACACAAAGGTTTATGGGAATAATACCCGTAAACACAGGGTATATGATGCCAGTTTTGGTTTGACCCATACGCTTCTCCCTGCTTCAAATTTGCTATGTATTTTCATTGTTTTTTAACCCTCCAAAGTTGAAAACACACAAAAAAAGTACATTTTGTACTTACGTTTAAGTGTTTCACATCAACTGAAAGTTTGAAGTACATATTTGTTAGGTTACACGCTTAATTAAAACAGGTGTTTTTTTGTAAAAAAATAAATAACAACAATAAAACTAAAACTCGTTTTGCCTTTTTGTCAGTTGACATGAATAAAAACGTCTCAAATCTAACATGAATCATGTCTTAGAATGCACATAAAGAAATGACATAAAGCTTAGAACGTCTGTTTGTAAGTATGAGCGTAAGTCGATTTGACGCGATTGAGCACTCGAAACGAATCGCGCGCGCGTTAACTCGTTAACTTTGACATGCTCTCCTTTGCTCACAGCAACCGATGACTCCGCAGCCAATGAGAGGCAAGCGGCCTGCGATGAGGAGCGTGGCGGTTCAGAAAGAAGGCGGGGCTTCGGGGCAGGGCGCCAGGTGCAGGGGGGCGGTGCTGTTGGTGGATGCGGCGCAGCAGACTGGTACGAACCGCTCATGTGACTTCTGGATGATGCCGCCGCCCCGTCACCGAGCGCGCGCGTGCGTGTGTGTGTGTAGATTTCTCCGGTGAGGTGGGAGGCGGAGTCAGAGCTGACGTGTGGAAGAGTAAAGCTCGGAGCGAGGCCGACATCGACAGCGACAGCGGCTACTGCAGTCCCAAGCACAACCAGGGGCTCGGCAAAACCTCGGCCAATCAGAACACGCCCTCAGCGGTACGCGCGGACCCGCCCACTTTCTCTTCTCGCGCGCTTTCTCCCTGTCGGTGTGTTTGTGCTTTTGTTGGCACGGCAACGCTGCGTTTGCATTGCCAGAGGAGCATTAAAACGTGGACGCAAAACGGCAAAATAAATAACAATGAAGGTAAAGAAATTAAAAAATATATATATATATAATTGCACCAAAATCAGCAGGAAGCAGTAGGGTTTTTTTTCCGCACACACACATTCTTCCATGAACAAAACACGGTGCGTATCTCTCTTTCACACAAATCGCAGCGTGTTGGAGGCGGAGTCAGGCAGTGACATCACGGCTCATGTCTCTGTCATGGAGCGGCGTCGGCTCGCGTGAACAACAGCTTTTCTGTTTCGCCCCTTTTACAATTAGCACAAAAATCTAAATCAAAGTCAAACATTATTTGTCACATGCACATTTTCTTGCAGCAACGTGCAGTGAACTTTATTTTTTTGTGCTGTCGAACGATTCGTTTTTTAAACTAATCGCACTTCCCTGTCCAAATTAATTGCGATTAATTGCGATTTAAAAGACTAAAGCTTGTAATCTTGGATATATATGTAAATTAATGTAAACTCGACACTAAATAAACACTCGTTTAAATACTGTAAAATAAATTAGTATAATTTTTGTTCAATTTGCAATGTTGTTTTTTTTGTTTTGTTTTTTAACCCTCCGAGGACGAATTGCACTTTTTTCAAGATAAAACGCACAAAAAGTCAATTTTGGTCTTACATACAAGTGTTACACATCAACTGAAAGTTTGAAGTACATATTTTCCAAGGTTACAGTCTTAATAAAAACCGGACATTGTAAAAATAATAATAATCAAACTAAAACATGAAGTGTGTTGTGTCAGCTGTAAACAAACTGTAACTTAATAAACACTTATCACTCTAAGATGAAACACGTGTCTACATAAAGCTCAGAATGTCTGTTTTAAAAAATAAGTGTGAGTAAACACAGTGTTGTCTGTTTATCTAATCACTATGAATCTAAAGCTTCAGATTTTTGAACAGAGCAAGTTATTTGCAGTTGAAAAGGGGAAAAGTAGGTCAGTGTCACTCAAACACTTGTGCTGAAACACTTTCCGCTGCTCTCTTGGTTCTATTCATTGCACGTGGCCAAACCGAAAGTAAAAAAAATGCAATTCTGATTAACGGAGTTACAAATAATCTAAGCCCTTAAAATTATTCACGTGCGTTAATTCGTTAACTTTGACAGCACTAGCATTTTTACAATTGTCCGGCGTATAAACATAATGTGGAGGGTTGCAATAGAAACACAATAAAAAAGATATGACATGAGATACGATAGGAATAGAGAAGATAAAATATGAATAAAATACAAAAGATAAAATTACAACAAAAGTGAGAACGAAATTACAAGACGAAATATAAAAGATACAAATGAAATGGAGAAAAGTTCAACTTTTGTGTTTTGCAATTGACTCGGATCTTTCACTCTTCAACAATAAAGTGAACGAATTGCGTCATCGGAGCATTTCGTTGGTTTGCATTTCGTTTGACGTCGACCGCACATAAGCGAATACTGACAATACCCATCCACTGGCCATTACAGAGCACACGTGTGTGTTTGTGTTGCTGCTTGTCAGACGTGGGCGTGTTCTGTAAGCCTCTCCGTGTGTTGTGTGCAGGTTGTGGACGCTGGCGTCATGACGGGTAAGACCACGCCTCTCAGAGGAGGAGCTTTTTTTTCGACGCGTGTTGTGTGTGTGTGTGTGTGTGTCGTCTCAGCCGTGACCTGGGGGAGTGTTGTGGCACAGACCACGCCCACCTCTTGGACTGACAGGAGCGTCCCGTACGGCCATCGCTGCGAGCAGAGAGTTCCTTCTCAGGTGATTCTCGCCTCGCACACTCTGCTTTATTTATTTATTTATTGGGATTTTTCATTAGTAATACAACAAATAAACTACAAACCACGACCGGGTAGCTTAGCTTAGCTTAGCGCTAGCAAACGAGTCCAGTGTGTCGTCGCAGAAAGAGTCGAAACAGTCGGAAATGAAGAACACGGGCAAGAAGTGAAAAGTGCAAGGAGCAGACACAATCAAAACGCTGGGTCTGCTGAACGGGGGATAATAATCCTTCGCTTCCATTCTCTTCACACGGCGTCTGAGGAACGAAGAGCTCGACGGACCTCACGCAGCGGCTTTCGAGCTCATGGGAAATGAAGTCCTGACCGCTAGAGTTTACTTTGTGTTGTCTATTGTTCAACTAAAGCGATGTTAAAATGGTAAGAGTCACAAGTTAGGTTCGTTAAATAAAGAAAAAATCGTATTTTTAGGAGATTTTTAACGCAATCTAACCAGAAGTTGAAATCGAAACAGAAAACAAAATGTATGTATTTTTTTTTTTGTAATTTATAATTTGTGCCTGATAAATCAAGGGGGCGCTTATATTCGAGTAAATACGGTATTTTCGTCGCTTTCCACCGTTTTTCAGCGCTTTTGGAGTTGGTTTCCAGCCATTAGCGCTGATTTACCAGATGCTCCGTCTGTTCCAAGAATAATTGTTTTTTGTTCTAGCAGGTTATTTACATAATAGTCGTACGGTCATAGTCATAACCGTTATCTTAACACCAACGAATACAACGCAGCAGTCTTTTATTTTTACATTTCGACACGTACTGAGTCAAATGCACGGAACTCGAACTTGTTATTTAGTGTCGCCATGCAACTAATGTTTTTTTTTTTCTGTTATTGAGAAACTATTTCCATTTATTTGTGATTGCTCCTCACCTGAAACAATGAGAAATTAGCGGTCAACTAGCAATTACTCGCACAAGTAAAAAGTTTAGTGCGACAGAAACTCATCACAAGATTTCGTGGTTTTCAGTGAAGTCTGCTTTGCTGTTTACATGACATGTATTATTATAATTATAATTTAGTGATCGGTGTTAATTTTGACAAAGATTTTTTTAATTTAGATTTAGTCGTAGTCTTTTGACTAAGTTTTGTTTTAGTCCCAATTTAGTCATCTTAATTTTAGTTTTAGTCAAACTTTACCGTACCATACCGTCTTCTGCCGCTTATCCGGGGCCGGGTCGCGGGGGCAACAGCCTCAGTAAGGAGGCCCAGACTTCCCTTGCCCCAGCCACGTCCTCCAGCTCTTCCGGAAGAATTCCGAGGCGTTCCCTGGCCAGCCGGGAGACATAGTCTCTCCAGCGCGTCCTGGATCTGCCCCTGGGTCTTCTCCCGGTGGGACATGCCCGGAACACCTCAGCAGCAAGGCGTCCGGGGGGCATCCTTACCAGATGCCCGAACCACCCCATCTGGCCCCTCTCAACCCGAAGGAGCAGCAGCTCTACTCCGAGCTCCTCCCGAATGGCCGAGCTCCTCACCCTATCTCTGAGGGAGAGACCAGCCACCCTGCGTAGGAAGCTCATTTCCGCCGCTTGTATCCGGGATCTCGTTCTTTCGGTCACCACCCACAATTGGTGGCCATAGGTGAGGGTAGGAACGTAGATCGACTGGTAAATCGAGAGCTTTGCTTTTTGGCTCAACTCTCTCTTCACCATGACGGACCGATGCAGCGTCCTGATTATCGCGGACGCAGCACCGATCCGTCTGTCGATCTCCCGCTCCATGCTCCCACCACTCGTGAACAAAACCGCGAGATACTTAAACTCCTCCACTTGGGGAAGGACCCTGTCTCTGACCTGCAGGGGGCACTCCACCCTTTTCCGGTCGAGAACCATGGTCTCGGACTTTGAGGGGCTGATTCCCATCCCGGCCGCTTCACACTCGGCAGCAAATCGATCCAGTGAGAGCTGGAGATCACGTCCCGACGAAGCCAACAGGACCACATCATCTGCAAAAAGCAGAGACTCGATCCCGAGGTCACCGAAACGGATCCCACCTCCGCCTCGACTGCGCCTAGAAATTCTGTCCATAAAAGTTATGAACAGAATCGGTGACAAAGGGCAGCCTTGGCGGAGCCCAACTCTCACTGGAAATGGAAATGACTTGCTACCGGCAATACGAACCAGACTTTGACACCGGTCATACAGAGACCGGACAGCCCGTGACAAGGGCTCCGGTACTCCATATTCCCAGAGCACCCCCCACAGGAGTCCCCGAGGGACACGGTCGAATGTCTTCTCCAAGTCCACAAAACACATGTAGACTGGTTGGGCAAACTCCCATGATCCCTCCAGGATCCTGAAAAGGGTATAGAGCTGGTCCGTAGTTCCACGTCCGGGACGAAAACCACATTGCTCCTCCTCAATCCGAGACTCGACAATCAGACGAACTCTCCTCTCCAGTACCCCTGAATAGACTTTCCCAGGGAGGCTGAGGAGTGTGATCCCCCTGTAGTTGGAACACACCCTCCGGTCCCCCTTCTTGTAAAGAGGAACCACCACCCCAGTCTGCCACTCCAGAGGCACTGTCCCCGAAGACCACGCGATGGTGTAAAGGCGTGTCAGCCAGGACAGCCCCACACCATCCAGAGCCTTAAGGAGATCTGGGCGGATCTCATCTACCCCCGGGGCCCGGCCGCCGCGGAGCATTTTAACTACCTCGGCAACCTCGGCCACAGAGATAGGAGCACCCATCCCCGATTCCAGAGGCTCTGCTTCCTCCTCGGAAGACGTGTTGGTGGGATTGAGGAGGTCTTCAAAGTATTCCCCCCACCGATCCACAACGTCCTGAGTTGAGGTCAGCAGCCCCCCATCTCTACCGTAAACGGTGTTGATGGCACACTGCTTCCATTATGTCTTATTGTTGCATAAAAACAAATAGTATTTGATCTTTTTGACTCATATTAGTCTTCAATTTTGTCTGAAAAGTCAACAAAAGCATGTAGCGGGCGTTACAAATGTCAACCGAACCATTTTTTTTTGTTTATATGTAGATTACACTAAATAAGACAACCAGGTGAAATTTCAAAGTATATTTCTAAACTTATTATTAACTTTTAACACAGGTCAATTTGACCCGAACAGTCTATTTGTAATATAAACATGTGGCATGGTGTTACAAATTTGTGAACTGAATCATTATATTTTTTTACATGATTATTTACATCAAATAAGCCAAGCAGGAGGAGTTTCAAAGTGAAAAAATACTTTAAAGTATTTTAAAAATAATTTTTTACTTTGAAAATGGGTCAATTTGACCCGAACATAATAGGAGGGTTAAGCAAACAATCCGCAGCACCTGCAAGTTCTTCAGAAGTTTCTCGCCACCTTCAGAAGAAGCCAAAGCCACACGTATTAACCAGATGAAAGCCATTGCCCTGCGTCCCGCATTCACCACTCTAATACCAACAAACAACTCAAAATGCCCCTTTGATATTTGGATCTCCAAATCTGGCGATACCGACGAATCAAGCTATAAAACACCTCTTAAAAATTACACTTAAGTCAAATCGTAATGGCCCCTCTTATGAGCGAAACGTTGACTTTGGCGCGTGATGAGACAAACACGGCTGATTTAACCAACGGTAATCTTAGTTTTCAAAGCGTTTACAGGAAACGAGGTTTGGGGAAAAAAATGCAAGCGTCTGCCAAATAACAAAAAGAGAAGCTGGTAATCCTGCAAAATCACCCAAAGCAAACAGACAACGTCGGCGTATTAAAGATGGAAAGGTCTGTTTTGGTACACGTCTTCCTCGCCTTGGAATGAATGAAGCAACTTGGACAAATAAATAAAAGGAAGTGGAGTTTCCATTGCTCGTGTTTTCATGAGAGGAAGGAGAACGTCGTGGAGAACGGTAGATTTTGAAGTTCGTTGCCGACTCTAGAATGCGACTGATTGCGGAATGTGAGGAGTTTGAAATGACTGAAACCGTAAAGAAAAAGAGGGAAAATGTGAGGAAAACCAGGCTCTGTGTGGAAATCGGGGAAGCGTTAGATTGGGCTTGTTAGTAGGTCAAGACGTAGTCTGGGAATCATCTCAAGTCGCCATGAAGCTTATGATATGTTTTCTACGTGAGCAATGTTCTGGCTATATTTTCACAGGATTCGAGGATTAAATTTTGTGCTAAAATGTAATTCCATAGACAAATTGGCCTTTGAGTTTGAGAGGTAGGGAATTTAACTTGTGTTTAAAGGGTTGCAGAATCGAATCCCACTCTGGCTGGTTTAGACCAGATGCCATGGCTTAAGGCTTCCCACTGCTCCATGATGACCATACAACCTTTTTCTTTATTATTATTTGTATTAATAAATATTCTCGATGAGCCAATCGTTTCACATAATAACATTTGTTCAAAAGAAAAGACTCAACTTTCAGTGCATTTTTGCAAAAATCTGGTTTATAAATGTATAAATAAATACATTTATAAGTATATATAATAAATATTGTACAATAAACAATGTATAAGTAATAATAAAGAATGGCAGATGAATCATGTCTGAATTATTTTTTTTCTTTACAGATGAATTATTTTCTCACACAATCTAAGGCAATTATGAAATCAATTGTCTTGAATTATATAGAAAACATGAATTCAAAACACTCCATCCATAGCTGCAAACACGCTAGACATTTTCGTTTTAGCCTTTAATAAATGTAATAGACTTTTTTTTCGTTGGAACAGTCGGTTTCGGTGGGTTTTCATGCAAAAAAAAAAAACTGTGTGCCAAATGAAAAGTAAAAAGTAAAGTCAAGCAAGTAAAAATGTGCTGTGCTGAGGTTTCTGCTTTTATTTTATTTCGATCTAATTTTAAAGATCTTAGACACTTGGCCTGTAGCCCAAGCCAAAAATTGATCAGCAGATATTGTATTATTATTATTTTTTTTTTTTTTCAGTTCTTAGACGTCTTCTATCTATTGTCTGTATCTTCAGACTTCCAACCCGTGTGTTTGTTCATGTTTTTCCCCTGAATGTACAGCAAATGTTGAGCGCCAGAGTGATGGGTTTCAAACGCTCTTGGCTTCTACTGGTGCCATTCCACAGACCTTGATGATGTTTTGCTGCTGATCCGTCCGACCTGTGATTCTGGCTTTGAGGAGCGTGTTCTGTGTGGACTGCGTGTCAACAGTCTGCTATTTTATTTGTCCTTTGCCCCGTGGCATTCTTGCACTGCTTGTGTTGGCAATCAAACTCTGCCCAGCGCCGCTTACATGAATCAGGGCTTTTCATGGCTGGCACAAACATCCACCCTCAGAAATGGGAACATTACATATATAAATGAAGTATACGCTGTGCAAACAAACAACTGTAGTTGCATGACAATATCCTTTGAGCTGAAGCACTTGTTCCATTTCTGGGCCAAGGGGAGGCTGCAACTCTGGGCCTTAAGGCGGGATTTGGCTTTGGTGCAGTGGTGTAATGTACTTGAGTAAATGGACTTTGTCATTTGACTTCAGTTTTTGGCTACTTTGTACTTGCACTGATTATCAAAATATAAGCAGCTTTTATTCTTTACCTGACTGCATTCGTGATTGAGTATTTGTACTCTTTACTCCACTACATTTGAGTGGACACTTACCATTACTCGTTACATTGTGACTCGTTATAAGTCGGCATCTTTTTCTACCGCGTTTTTATTTTGGGTGGACGAGGTGATATCGCCATCTGCAGGATGCTGAAGGTACTGGATGCTATTTATGTGCTAATCACATGAATGCAAATTAGCAATTTGCACATTTGAGTGACTGAGACTGACTTTTTTTCTCTTTTTAGGTATTGGGTTCAGCCATTCTGTATCATTGAGGTGTTCAATTTCATTCCTATATTAAGAAGTATAACCTAATAAATAAAGAGTTTTTTTGTGGTTTGTTTTTTAGTCTAAACTCAGTAAAACACTTAAGTTCTTTATCAATGGATAATTTTATGACTTTTACTCAAGTATTCATGGAATTGGTAACTTTTTACATTATAGATTTTACTCAGGTATATTTTACAGCTACTCTTTACACCTCTAGCTTGGTGGCCTAATCACAGAGCTGCATGCAGAAAAAATATTTTTATTAAAGCACAATTATATAAAAATGTTTCCTTAATCTACACATTTCATAGATAACCGAGCCTTTCAGAATAGCCATGTTTAAAGGTCATGTGACTTTTACTGGAACAAGGAGCAACCGCTTGGTCAATTTCTCCTCAGAAAAGAATGCATTTGGTATATAGTCTATAAATGCTTGACCTTTACTG
Source organism: Paedocypris sp. Pulau Singkep (assembly GCA_017309775.1). NCBI lineage: Eukaryota > Metazoa > Chordata > Actinopteri > Cypriniformes > Paedocypris > Paedocypris sp. Pulau Singkep. The sequence continues at coordinate 327,715 of MU204249.1, forward strand.
GTAGGGACTGATTTAGCAGCATGTATAGCTGGCCCTCAGATCTACGTCAGACCTTTTCAGTCTCAATACGGGTGTGTAAATAGGCAGCACATTATATGCCACATAGGGACAAAGCTGGCCTATTTGAATGAGGTTTGGTGAGGCCTATGCAAACAGTCAATCTCTCGGAGAGACTGAAAATATGAAGCCACGTCTATAGAACGTTCTAGTTACTGCTCTGTTGGGACAGGAGGGGATGCATACCTTGGCGTTGTCTAGTAAAACAGAAATGGTGGTGATCAGGGCTCTATATTCGGGCCGCTGCACTTTGTCTCGTGTTCGTGACCGCAATTCAGATTCAAGGGAAACGAGCGACTCGACTGACGGTTGAATCTGGCAGGAAACTGGATGGGAGATTAATGGATTGGACAAAGCTGAATTGGTTTGCTATTGTTATTTTAATTGTATTAATACAATTATAATGTTAAATATAATAATGTTATTGTTATTCTAAACATGGACACTTTACACACTTTAAACATCTTCACTTTTCCTGGGTCAAGTCACTTTTTGTATTTAATTTTGTATTGTATTTTTTATCTTTTTTTTTTAATTCATATTTTATCTTTATTTTCATTGTATTTTTATCTCTTATCTTTTAATTGTATTTCTTTGCTCGAATTCATCCCCTCATGTTTAAATGAAACATTTTACAGCATGTTGTATCTTTACATTTTAAATCAGATGAGGAGGAAAAATACAACACTATATATCTTGTATTAATTTTAATAATAATAATAATACTACAAATATTTACAGTTTTTATTATTTTTTTTACATCTGATGGAAGTGTATATTTGTTACAAGAAAAATATGAATGACAAGACAATATACTGGTATTTTGAAAGGAGAATTTCTCTGCATGACGTCAGTCTCTACTAACTAACTTCAGAATTGGGTTTGAGGTGCAGATGAACTGAAAAAAAATTGTCTGGTTGTTTTTCTTTTAACAAATCAACCACCGTTTTCATCACATTCCGTCATATTACTTGACAAAATAAAATACTTGATAGCCATTTCCCCAAACTCATCAAGTGCTGTCCCTTTCCTCATAAATCAACTTTCGGAGGGTCTTAATTTTCCACATTTCTTGCTCCCCGACCACTCTGAATGATCTAATGAGCAGTGTGGCTTTCGGCTTTGAGACATGTGATGGTGTAGGCCAGTCTGGACTTTGAATCAGTTCAGTCTGACCCAGCCACACATTTCAAAGGGCAGAACTGCAGCCCTTAACCACCATTAACTCCGCTCGCCGTGTCTGCCACATGTGGTATTTAAACGCTGGCCGAAGGAAGGTTTTTGAAGTTTCAAAGTGCGGAACATTCCTTTAACGGCCAGCCAGAAGCCAATTACAGAGGCAGTTGCTTTAGACTGGTGGACTGAGGGGTAAATAATATTTCAGTTTATTTTATGGTCCAGCACTCGAAGATGAGTTTTTTTTTTATACCAAATTATTTGCATCAAGGATTATTGGCTAGTTGACTAAAATAACATAATCAGCTTTTCACTTTGAGACGACAAATCGCTTTTATAGAATGTGCTGTATAGACAGGAAAATACATATTTTCTTTGATAATGTAACTGGCATGTTTCTGAAATAATCGGTGATCACAAGATTAAAGTTCTTTGCTTTTCCGAGCGAGACTGTGAGTGAACATTATGTTCTACATATGGTGAATTCCACAAATGCATCAGAGGATTGCACATACCACAAGGCTATTAAAACGTATGGATCATTTCCATTGTTTTTCGCTTTATGTTTATGTCTAAATGAAACCATCAAACCATCTAAATGAAGCATGGCTTTCAGTGCATGCAAACAAGTAATAGGATCTCTATAATTAAAATTGATCTATTTACTGTCTAATCATATGCTTATTCAGTACATATGTACACACACACACACACACACGCACACACACACACACACACACACACACACACACACACACACACACTCAAAGCTACATGACATCAATCCCAAGAATAAATAGAAGGGAAGATGTTGACGATGATTACGCTGATGATGTAACTATACAAGAAGTGAGTAAGAAACACAAGTCGTGAATCTCCTGAGGAATTCCCGACTGAATCCCACAGGAATGTAGCCGCAAGAAAACTTCTACTACATAACACGCAAACGAGGGCAAACCTCACCATACCATTACTTAAACCTTTTAGGAAGCCATTAGAAAAGTAAGTTACAAACAGCTGAGTCTGCATCTCTTCAACTCTCATGTAAAGCCTACTTGAATTGACTGGAATCACTAGAATCATCTTGTCTGAGAGTTTCGAAATTAGAGATAAAAACATTTATTATTAGAAATCATATTTGTTTTATAGGTACATTTTGCCCATGTAAAAGGAGTGTATTTTAAAAGCAAATGCATTTAAATAATGTGTAGTCTTCTAATCTAAACATATACCATCAAAAGTCTAAAGTAACAAATATCCTCTCTTTAACTAGTATTGTCTCATTGATCAAGATTGATCATTGTGGTCTCATTTCTAAAAGGAAAGAGTAGCAAGTCTTACTCGCTCTATATACCACACAATACAGTTCAAAAACAAATACTTGGTCCTTGGTTAAACGCCAGAACTACATATTCTGAAAGCTAGAATAGCTCAATGTAAAATGTCTATTGAAGATCATAACTTGGCGAAAAGCCGGCCATCCATCCAAAGTGTGTATCTGTCCTCAAGCCCAGAGTTGTTGAGATAAGCGCCAGCTCCCCCTGACCCAGAAAAGGAGTAAGCGTTAGTAAACGAATGGATGGAAAATGTCTTCATGATTATTTTAGCTGGTTTGTGCACACATTACGACATCCACCTGCTTTCTAACCCTGACCCTACCTACTGTCTTGGTATGACAGCAAAATGAGATCATGGGACCACATACCACAGTTACTCCTGTCAACAGGATTTAATTTTCCCCTTGGGGGTCAACACTGTCTAAGAGGTCTCGCCTAGCCAAACTTAGCCATTTGCGTCACTCCTACAAGTCTTCAAAGTCGGGTGATCATTCACAACCTGTTACTCGTTTGAATACCAGCTTTTCCTATTCCGCTACAGACTAGTTTACAGCTTTGTTTGCACCAATCATTGCGAGTGGAGGGGGAAAAAAATCACGGGTTGTTGGGTTAGAAGCAAACGTATTGTGGAAGGTAAAGTTTCAATCTTCCTTTATCCTAACAGGGAGGTAGAAGCCGTGACATTAAAGTTTAGCAGAGCAGAACGTATTTATCCCTGCTTCAATGAAGTAGGAATGTAGCCACAGGCACTAAAAGAGTTTAGCGCAGAGTACAAAGGTAACAACACGGTTTTTACACACACCTGAATTGTGCCACACACAGAGCTGCGATTACTTAACCACTAGACTGTGCAGGCTTAAGGCTTCCGGCTAGCCTGGATAGAAAAAAAAAACGGCTTGCAAGTGCACGCGGCATTCAGATCATTACAATGTTGCCATACCTTCCTATGCTACATTTAAACGAATGACTTTGTACTCTTAGGTAACCATTCTGGGACCAGTACAATACCATTAGGACGCATAACATCATAACCCAGTGTGAGGGAGCTGGCAGCTTCCATCTCAGCAGGAATGAGACACTGTTGACAGACAAGGCACATTACAAATCTGAACACCGGCAACACTGTTTCCAGACAGGAGGGAAAATCTTGGACAAGAAAAGATCAGGAGTTGTTTCGGGGGGGAGGTAAAGCGCCTGAGAAAGTGAAGATTCCCATATAAGGCCAGTCTTCCTCCGAGACAGTGCATGTAGTAACAGTCTGTCTGCTGGCAATGGGAAAGCATTCTTTCACCTCTCGCTTCTCCGGACTTTTTCATTTCCGATCGGCCCAATGGGTGAGAGGGCGGGCGGGCTCCGTATCATGAGAGCAAGTCTGGGGTTTCGGTTTTTTTTTAACCAAAGAAATATACAAACGCTGAAGTCTAGCCACTTTCCTGCTGTCTTTCTGTCTGGACATTTCAGCCGTCTGATGGAGTAAAATAGAAATGTACCGCACCTGCCCTGTAAAACACAGCTGACTAAACCAAGTCAGCAAGGGGAACTCTGCGCCAACTCTAAGTCTTTGTACTTTAAAAACTAAAAACTTACGTAAATGTATGTGCTAAAGGCAAAATATTGACCACTATGACAAATGAAAGTTTAGACAGCCTAGAGGTTTGTAGCTCCAGCCTCGATTGATTCTACTCCAACAGGCTGATGGCTTTCAGTCGTCATCACATTGTAATTCAGAAAACAGCACGCTGGGAGCGAGCGAGCCTCACTGAATCCAAAAAAACATGTAGCCACCTACAAGACAAACTGCTTCAACAACTACCAAGCGCTGTAAAGCTGAAGCCAAGACTGCACTTTTATTTTGCTATCTGACAGCTTTGGATTGCAGGATGGCAGCGGATCCAAGTCCAGCAGAGGGGGAAAGGAAAGTGGAGACTGGAGGGGGGGGGGGGGCAGGAAACTAGGAAAGAATGCCAGGAATGCCCATGTTTATCCAGCGTTCCATTGAGGTGGAGGCAGCCCACCGCAGCGCAGCGTGTATAAAGGTAGCTCAGCCACTGCCAGAGATTCAGAAGACTCCAGGTCCTGTGGAGAGAAGCAACTGACTCTCGGCTTGAGCCCAATACTGAAGCTAAACTCTAGCTTTCACTCAACGCAAGCAGGAGGAACTGCATTCACAACGAGATCGGCTTGATCAGAATTGAAGACTTTTTTGGAGCCCAGAAGCATTATACATATTTTTTTGACTTCAGACTGAAGAGAAGAGAGCATCATGTTTTGTGGACTGAATCTGGGAGTGATTCCTCTGGTGTGCCTGGCATTCTTATCATGTGTAAGTACCTTCATTGCACTTCTACTGCTTGATGGTGAGGCTGTTCTATAGAGTTTGTGGGAGTCTTGATTGTGACTTATAAATCTAGCGCAGACTCGATTTGAAGGCTAAGATCGTACAAGAACAGACCATCAATATATTGTCCTTTCTTCTAGGCTCTGGCTCAAGAGTGCAACGGACATTGCCAGTGTCCTGACGTGCCACCCAAGTGCCCACTGGGTGTAAGCCTAGTGCTTGACACCTGTGGGTGTTGCAGAGTGTGTGCCAAGCAGCTGGGTGAACTGTGCACTGAACGGGACGTCTGTGACCCTCACAAAGGCCTTTATTGTGACTACGGTTCCCCAAGCAATCGACGCATCGGGGTTTGCACAGGTGAGAATCTGGCTCTTTTGAGTAGGAACACAGTCTGTGAGTTCATTCTGAAGTCTGAGATGTTCTACCTTCTTGCTTGTAGCTAGAGAAGGTGCCACCTGTGTGTTTGCTGGGATGGTGTATCGTAGTGGAGAGACCTTTCAAAGCAGCTGTAAATACCAGTGCACGTGCTTGGATGGCGCTGTGGGCTGTGTACCCCTCTGTGGAATGGACATTAGGCTGCCCAGTCCCGATTGCCCGATGCCACGACGGGTAAAGGTGCCAGGAAAGTGCTGCGAGGAGTGGGTGTGCGACTCTCCACGTGAAAACACGTTCATGGGCTCGTTTTTGCCAGGTAAGCACCTGAAATTGCACCCTTCACTTTGGCACTAAAGAAATAGTAGTTATCATAAAAATAACAGCTTGGAATACCTTTACATCCCGTGGCAAAGAGAGTAATGTCTCATGTTCTCTGGTAGCTTACAGACAGGAGGAGACCTATGGTCCCGATCTCTCAATGAGAGACAACTGCCTGGTTCAGACCACAGAATGGAGTGCTTGCTCAAAAACCTGTGGCTTGGGAATCTCCACTCGCGTCACCAATGACAACCGGGAGTGTCGTTTGGAGAAGCAGTCCCGCCTCTGCATGGTCCGCCCCTGTGAATCCCACCTGGAGGAGAAAATCAGGGTGAGTAGCAACTATCCCACTGCAGAGTAGCTTGCTTTTGCCGAAGTGGTTCCAGAAAGTGCGGTGGCTCATGTCTCACTCTATTTCCACAGAAAGGGAAAAAGTGTATCCGCACACCTCGTGTTTCCAAGCCAATGAAGTTTGAAATTTCCGGCTGCACCACTACCAAGTCCTACAGGCCGAAGTTCTGTGGCGTCTGCACGGATGGTCGTTGCTGCACCCCGCACAGAACCACCACCCTCCCCATGGAGTTCAAGTGCCCTGATGGCCAAGTCATGAAGAAGCAGATGATGTTCATCAAGACTTGCGCGTGCCACTACAACTGCCCCGGGGAGAACGACATCTTTGAATCCATGTACTACAAGAAGATGTTGGGCGACATGGCATGAAGAAGAAGGCGAGACCCTTAAAGTGACTGTCCACTTGACCTGAACAGATATCCATCTCATATCTCAGCACAACGTACTTTTTTTGTTTGTCGTTTTGTTTCTTTTGTCTATGTGTGCACGTCTTTGTATCTCGTACATCTGAATATATGTCTATTCAGCCATGGATCCTTAAGGCTGCGTTGGCTTTAAGTCCATCGAAATTTCAGTGTAAGGAGTTGGATTCCTCAGAACAAAAAGGGCTCTGTTCGGACGCTCAAAAACATTACTGCACTATAGTCCGACTATGACGCCCAATGTTACCAATTGGCAGATGACCCGAGTCCCTCCTCTAAACTGGTGGGTGAATTAAGAGTTGGAGGGCAAATGACGGCAGCTTTTAATTGGAGAAGCTAATCGCCCGACCCAACTTGTACCAGAGAGAGGCCGATGTGCCCGTACGCTGATCGTTTTTCTCATCGCAATATAGCAGCTCAGACATGGATCGAGCTGAATTTAGACAACGTTTGGCTAAGAACTATGAAAGTGATAATAGCACTGAGTGTTTGACTTTGACTGTCTGGCCACTCCATTCCAGGAAGGTGTCAGGGCTCTTGTCAAAAAGACTGGATGAATTGTAGCTTCATTCCTTTGTATTACTATATTTTGACGGCTGTAAATATTGTATATATTTTGTACAGCTTAAGTTAATTTAAAATCAAAGCTTTTGACGTATTATTGTTCTTGCTTGGGGTTTAATTATAGCTTCATGTGCTGACGTAACTGTTCCTGTTACAGTTTGTCTAATTTTTGAGAAGTGTGACCAAAATGTTACATGTGATCCTTTTTGTAGTTTAAAAATAAAATATATTTTTTATAAAAAAAATTGCTTTCTTCTTTTACATACAGAGAAGGTCTGACCACCTGATGCCAAACACAGATTCTCATACTGACACCAAACATCCACTTATAATATGTGTGATTATATAAACATACAGTATATTAACCAACCAAATTATAATACATCATGCAACATCTTTATAAATACAGTATATACATGCCAATGTACATATACTGTAAACACAGACATGTGCAGCATAAACAAACATGCAAATATACATTTATACAAGCAAAACACATACTGTACAGACATATGTACATATGTTCTCTCTCTCACACACGCACACACACACTGTTTATACACATGCAAATACTGTACATATTTTAACAACATATACACAAACACACACACTTCTCTCTCAAGAACACTGTAAGAACACTGTTACACACACTGTAACTTCTCTGTCTCAAACCAGAAGTTCAAATACGAGCGAGATGGCAGACAGACAGACAGACAGACAGACAGACAACACAATGTTGAGAATCAAATTACGAAATAAAAACAAGTTCTACAGAATTATTTGTTAAGTTTCTTTGGCTATGATTTCTTAAATTAATATACGTATGTCCTGAGTACAACCCTAGTTTACAACAGAAATGTGTGACACGTTCAGCTTTTTTATATAATAACGCTTAAAAAAAACCTTTGCATAATGTAAAGCAGATTATGATGATTATTTTGACATTTATATTTACATCAAATATAATTGAATTGGCCAATTCGGAACATTTCTAAATTAGACGTATTTTTAATATATAATGGACTTCATAAAGTAATTGTAGGAGAACACGAGTTGGTGACAGACAGACAGACAGACAGACAGACGGCTGAACAATCCACTTCACTTCATATGATGAGAGCTGGATGGACGGCGAGACGGCGAGACATTCACAGGTTAAATGCGTCTCCACAAGGGTAAGCAGTCAGCACGCCCGACAACAACAACAACAACAACAACAACAACATTAGTCTGGTGTTCATTTGAACCCTCGCTGACACTACACAGCACTGCTTGTTTACCTGCTCAGAGCCACCTTAGGGTCAAAGGTCACATCTTACA